>JABSTQ010011448.1:600000-892500 GCA_013358835.2 Ixodes persulcatus | reverse complement strand
TACAGCGGAGCATAATCTGCTTAGTCTGTTTTTGGCTGAAAAAAGCAACATTCACCTCATATTTGGACGCGACTTTTTAAAGTCCGTATGAAATGCGGTGAAGATAAGGAATAACCTATTCTTTCTTTATGTTTTGTTTTCTACCTGGTTCTTCCAACATAAAGGTGGGAACTAATCTTAATGGTTTTGATTAAACTATCGCATGCCGATGAGATAATCCAGTTAGAGTATTCTGAATCCCTAATCCTTTGAATCTGGGAAGTGAAGCTAACGTCCATTTTGTGAACACATGATTTTGTTAAAGCTGACTTCAAACAGGAAATTATTAAGCCTCTTTTTACGAGTTTCGAATGTGCTGACTGATAGTTTAGCAAACTCTTTGATGTTCTAGGATGGTACAACCAGCAAATGTTTTTTTTAATTCAACAAGGATATTTAAAAATAAATTTAACTTTCTTTTGGGGTTTCATAGGTGACTTCATTTTGGGGTTTCATAACATTCGACTTAGAGAGCACTACAGCTCCCTGAAAGGCATCGCTTATTCGCATTTAACAACTCATTTCCGAGATTGTGGGTGCGAACTACACTTCAATGACACCAGTGTATTATATCAACACCACGACCAAACATGTTGAGAGATGGCTGAAGCCTACAACATCACGAAGAACAACTCCTCTGTGAGCCAACCTTCGTTGACTCCGACTCCCAGCGAGATGAACTTTCCGGATTTAGAATAACAAGAGCATCTGACGAAGGAAAGAAGAAAATAAGTTTCTACATTTAGGCTTACGAGATGGCCTGACATTAAAAAAGAAGGGGACATATTCCACGAGGCGTCCAGCAAGCGCGCGAACAATTGACTCTATCTTTTTTAGGGGCGAAGCTCCTTAGGGGTTAGCCATGTCCGTCCGCCGTCCGCCGTCCGCCGTAGGCCGGCGTCGGGTGCTCGTGCTTCTGCTCACATGCTCGTGTAGGGGGGGGGGGGGGGAGGAGGGAGGGAGGGAGGGAGAGAGGGAGGGGGAAGGGAGGGAGGGGAGGGGGGAACGGGGGGAGAGGAGGGAGGGAGGGAGGGAGGGGGAAGGGGGGAGGGAGGGAGGGAGGGAGGGAGGGGAGGGGGAGGGGGGAACGGGGGGAGGAGGGAGGGAGGGAGGGAGGGGGAAGGGGGGGAAAGAAAAAAAAAGAAAAAAAAGATGAAAAAGAAGGAAACCGCACATTCTCCTACTGACATGAATGAAAAGGCTCGGCATGCTGCGGCTCGGCGTCTACGCAGACAAGCACCACCAGAGCTTCGCCCCAAGCAACGTCATTCACCACGTGGAGATGCGGTCAATTTTTTTTCGTTCTTCCTTATGTTTTAATAACGAACCAGTTGTTAGTCAGCGCTTGGCTGGTGTTCTTTTTGTCTTTTTGTCGGGGTAAAAGTATACGCGAATCTTATAGATCTTCTACATGAACTCTTACAAACTTTCCCGCTTTTCTATCCTAATAAAAAAAACATCCTATTTTTTTTGTCTGAAAATATTTTAAACACTTTGTACCACACCTCTTTACTAATTTCGTAAAGCGATGTCATTGTAACTTAGACGCACGTTTTTTTGTTTGCTAGTGCAATTGTACCACATACATGATCGAGAAGTAACCCTTCTCCATTCATCTAGAAGATTTGCGTATAACTTTACCCCGAGTGTAAAATATAAAGAGCCCAGAATGACCTTGCCTAGATAGTTTCGCCCTAGCTCACTCCCAAACATTCTAGGCCAAATCTTCGATAAGCCGAGTGTAGTAGTTAGGGAGCTGACCGTGGCTTTGCCAACTCACTCCGATGTGGTGCCATTTAGAAAACCTGAGTCTCATAGGCATATAATAAAATAGGTCAGTACCGTGAAGCTCATTAACAGGTCTGCCAAGAGCGGTAGCGGAAACTCAATCTGGTTCATTTTTTTTTGAACGTATCGGGAACATTATTAGATTTATATTGGCGTGGCCTACGTTCTGAAGGTGAGAATCAACCCAAGAGTGTCATTATTAATATGTAGTTTATATTGCCTTCGTGTTCTAGCAGCATAATTATTGTACAAAAAACGTTTTTGAATGAAATGACTATAGTGCAACGGAAAGGCAAAGAGAACAATAAATGTGGTCCCAGTGTTTTTTTGCCCGCGTCTGGGGCGCTGCGTACGTAAGACAGGCGCGTTAATTTTGGATTCATTTCGTAATACAGACTGGAAGGCGAAGTGATGCCCAATTGTATGAGCAGTAAATGGTACGACAAGATTTTGTTCATTTGGTGACTTAAAACTAAAGGGGTTTTGGCAATGGGACTAATTGCGCCTCTGAAAAAAGCAGGGCGCTTCGTGTAGCTATGAAAATTGTAAATAAACTAAAAAAAAAAAAACGCAGCGGGCCTATATGTGTCTAACGAGTTTAAAAAGTGTCCTTTTTAATTCAAGACTTCATATGTCCTCCCGATTATAAGTTTAGGTTTTTAGCCCTCGCTAAATCATTGGTTTCAAGAGAACTATTGGTAACTCTTATATGACACAAGATTAAAATACACGATGAATGTACGCCTTACCTCAAAACCTTTAATTCGGTGACCATATTTGGGCGTATCTAAAACCTAATTTTAAACCCATTTTTGTTTTAAACGCTTTTTACAGAAAGCAGACCTAGCCATCGCAGACCTTACCATAACTTCAAAACGCGAAGTTGCCGTCGACTTTACGATGCCGTTCATGAACACGGGCATCAGCATCCTCTTCAAGAAGCCCACGCAGAAGGTGACGACGCTCTTCAGCTTCCTGTCGCCCTTCAGTATGGAAGTGTGGGCGTACGTGGTGGGAGCCTACATCGGCGTCTCTGTGGTGCTATTCCTCGTGGGCCGGCTCAGCCCCTACGAGTGGGACAACCCACACCCATGCCGTCAGAACGACCAGGTTCTCGAGAACAGCTTCAGCCTGCTCAACTCTCTCTGGTTCACCATCGGATCACTCATGCAGCAAGGCTCGGACCTGGCACCCAAGTAAGAACAGCCTTGTTAAGGGCGAGAGTCATTTTTGAGGAGGTTTCGCAGCCGATCCCCGAGTGCCTTTCGTGTAGAGCCGTGCCAGCTCCGCTGAATTTTAGGAGGAAACTTATCCAATTAATATAGTGTGAAAAATTATTTGTGCATTTCTCGTTTTAGTTTAGGGCTAAACTTATCCGTGCATTTCTCCGCAAACTTAGGGGGAAAATGCTTTGTACATTACTTCGTTAAATTTGGCGGTAAAATTCTTTTCGAGCTCTTCCTCTGAACTTATCGCGAGAAAAAAAAATGCTTTGTGCATTCTCCCGCTTTCTTTAGCAGTAAACGGCTTTGTTCGTTTCTCTGCTAAACTTAGCGGAAAAATTATTTGTGCATTTCTCCCTTTAATTTGGCCCTAAATGGCTTTGTGCGTTTCTTAGCTGAACTTAGTGGCAAAATGATTTGTGCATTTCTCCTTTCAATATAGCGGTAGAATGCTCCGTGCGTTTTTCCACTATACTTATAGACAAAAAAAGCTTAATTTCTTTGTTTAATGTAGGAGTAAACGGCTTTGCGAATTTCTCAGCTAAACTTAGCGGTAAAAATATGTGTGCATTTTTCCCTTCAATTTAGCGGTAAACTGCTCTGTAAGTGTTTCCACTAAAGGTATCGCAAAACAATGCTCTGTGCATTTCTCCGTTTAATTTAGCTGTATACGGCTTTGTGCATTTCTCAGCTGAACTTAGCGGGAAAAATATTTGTGCATTTCTTCGTTCAATTTAGCGGTAAAATGCACTGTGCGTTTTTCCACTAAACGTATAGTGAATAAGAAATTGCTTTTTACATTTTACCGTTTATATAGCAGTAGAGAGCTTATACATTTTTCAGCTAAACGTAACGGTGAAATGCTTCTGCGCATTTCTCTCTTAAATTTAGCAGTAAAATGCTTGGTGGGTTTTCCACTCAACGAATGGGTAAAAAGATTTTGTACATTTCTACGCTTCATTTATCGGGAAAGACTTTGAGCATCTCCCAACTATTCATTAGCTAGAACATTCGTGCATTTCTACGCTTAATTTGGCGGTCAAATGCTTTGTACAATTTTCAGCTATGCTAAATGAAAATATTATTCCTGTATTTCTCTGCTAAATTTAGCGGGAAAATACACGAAAGCACAAATAGTCCATGTGCAAGCGCGTCGACTGTCGCCGCAGTTGATTTAGGCGACACCGTAAGGGACCGAAACATTTTTTTTTTACTCCTCTGATATCAAGAATGCCGGAGACTATATATTAACATAGATCTTAAAGGGGCACTGACAACCCAAAGGTCGTAGTTTTTTTTATTGTCTAAAACGATGCAAGTTGTAGTCACAGACACGCAAAAAAAAAAACCGCATCGCGAAAAAAAATTTCCCCGCGCGCGCGTGCGCCTTTTTATTCTTGGCGTTTAAATTTCCCGCGCTCACCTCCTCGCTTCTTTTGATCGGTGACGTCAAAAATCAAGAAATTTAGAAGCTTTGTAGGTGACATTTCTATAACATTTAATAACGGCAATCGTAAACCATGTTTTTTAACGCAATTGCGAACGCACTACGGCCCCTCTTTTTGAAATACCAGAAATCAGAGTTCGGTGTGATGTTGCTTCCTAGATTTGTACCCTCCCTCGGAAAACTTGGCGGCGCTCGTCGGCGAGCTCGGCGAGCAACACGGCGAGTCGGGAAAGAAACCGGTTCTTTCCCGCGCCGGCGTGATATCACCTCCTTCTCGCTTGGGGTTGCCATGGCAACGGCGGAGGTCTGAAAAAAAGTCGAGTCGCAGGAGACCGCAAAATTTGACTCACTGTACTGGCGCGGATCGCGCGGGAACTTCAAATTCGGCATTTGGAAATTGTTTTTTTAATTCACAAATACTGAAATTTCAAGTTTCGAATTTTGAGGGTAATGTCCCGGCATCGTTTTCAATCGTTTCGGATAATAAAAAAAAAATATGATTTTGATGTGTCAGTGCCCCTTTAAAGCTAATCACAGAAAAAGACAAATTAATGAAATACAAATAAAACAAGGAGCAAACCGTAGCTCTAACCAGATCACGTGCTCCTTTTCGTTTGAGAGATCAGCTGTGCATGCTAACTACCATCGCCTACAGACGACTTCAAAGAGGTATAAGTGTATTTCTTTCCGGCGTGCACAACGTCACGCCTATTCAAAAACTTTTTTTTTTAGTTATGTTACAGCTTGAAGCTCCACTAGAGAATTTGCCTTCGGCCCGATAAAGCACGGTCTTATTGTTTTCTTGCTAATAAGGAGTTTTTATAGATCGTTTCCGTCGTCCCCCAACAACCTCGACAACCCGTTGCCAGATTCTGATCCTTGTAGACGAGGCTAACGGCGCGCAAGCCGCGACTTTCTTGGAGAGCACGTAGCGCACAGGGACGAGCCGTCTACGAAAACTCCCTAATGTCGCCGCAAGTCATCAAAACCGGAACAACGTTTGTGCCCAATAATTAAAATGCCTTAGCAAAGAACTGTCTTAAAGCATAAAATGTTTTTTTTTTTTTTTTTTTTTGCAAAGCTTTTTATCCTGGAAGTTATTTCGTCCGTCCGTCTGTTCGTGCATTTCCCCTCTTAATTTAGAAAAAAAAAAAAGATTGTCGTGATGCGGTATAACATCCTAACAGCACCTGACAACCCGACTCGAGACCCTGATGTTATTTCTCCTGACCACGTCCTGTGACTCGAGGTCAGGTGACGGGACGTCACGGTTCCAAGTCGTGGTGTCACGCTACACCCTAAGGACAAGTCACATCAATTTTCCGCTAAATTTAGCGGGGGAATTATTAACAGTATATATTTAACTTCCGAAACAAATCCGTAATGTCTTCTAACCTAATTTATGCGACTGGTCCACTGCATTTTATGCAGTATGTAGTTCAGCACATATGCTACAAGACACAGAACGTCAAAATCAATTCCGTCTAAATAAAGAAATTCACATCGCTATTGCAGAAAAAGAGCTATAACTAATTCAGGTGTAGCGGTTAAGGACCGTCCATAAGAAAAGGTTAAAACACCATTTGGAGACGTTCCATTGCGTTGCCGATCGTGTACAGGAAAGTTTGAAAGTGAACAAATATATATGCAAGTTATATACGGACCTAGGAGGGAAAAAAATTATTAACTTGTGCTTTCTTTTTTTTTCTTTTTTTTTTCAAGTGCTTTAGCAGCGGATCTTAAATGTCGCTACCCATAATAACATGTTCAAATTGGTTATACCAAGGTGTATTATAGTCACGAAAATGCTTTAAAGGTTGGTTTTCCCACACATCTTAGCAATAATCAGCAGTTTTTAACTGGACATTCTTTCTGTACTAGAGACACAAGGGCATATACTATCTAAAAGTGCGATTTGTACTGGGACCCTTGCACTCACTGAGTGTCCCAGTGGAGACTGCATTTTTGAGTCAAGCATCATTTCAACAACTCCACCGAGCTCGTAGTGTTTGACCTTTATGTGTTCTGAAGAAAGGTTGGCGAGTGGAAGGTATGGAAGGTTTGTAATGTATACTCAGTCTGTTTCTCTCCTGTTCTTCAGGGCCATGTCAACAAGAACAGTGGCAGGCATCTGGTACTTCTTTACGCTCATCATGATTTCATCGTACACTGCCAACTTGGCTGCCTTCTTGACCGTTGAGAAGACGGTCTACCCAATTGAGAATGCCGAAGACCTCGCCAAGCAGAGCAAGATCAAATATGGCTGTCTGCGATCGGGTAGCACACGAGCATTTTTTAACGCAAGTACCCCTTTTTTATCCTCAAATATTGTGACCTAAGACTAGGCAGATATTTCGGTGCCTAAAATCGTGAAGGCGTAAGCGCATGTGATCTTCCACCGTAAAACTAGAGAGAGAAGAAGCATTTAAGCATGTCTTGATCATACCACTGCTATTGTTTTATATGAAAAGGCTCTTACACGCGCACTTTGCGACTAATTTTGTAAGTTCACTTCCCGGTTCAATCTAGCTTGAGGGTATGTTAAATATCTAAAAAATACCTGATAAGCACAGCCGCATGCCTCAGTGGCTGCGAGGCAAAGCATCAGCCTTCGGATTCCGAGGTGGTGAAAAAACAATGCCGGCCGAGGTGTCCGTGATCTGGTGGAGGCTTATTGCGGAGATGCCACCCTGTAACCGAATTTTCGGTGACACGTCAAAACATCGCCATGGGTCTAAATTAATCCTCAGTGTTCCGCTGGGGCGTGCCAGATGTCATTCGTTGGTCTCTCACGTGGAGCCCCCGAAATTGGTATTTTTAGTTTGATAAACTTGGGGACGCACTGAATGAATTGCAAATGAGATGGGCCCTCGGCGTGTGTGACGGCAAGTGACGTCATAAGCTCACAGAACTCTGTGACGTGAAAACGAGGTCAAGGGTTCGCGTATCGTCACGTTCCCTCGTGACATCACGATGTCATGTGACTCTGCTGTCACATGCTAACTAAACTTTTTGTCGTGGTTTCACGTGGCGCCGCAGAGGCACGCGACACCCTGGCGTCAAAGTCATATTATTCGTGTGTGATTATTCGTGTAAACTAATACAGCTTTTTTTCGGCACTTCACTCTTTTTCCTTGGGTGACTTTTTTCGCCGTTAAATTAGATTTTTATTTTTATCATCATACGGCTGCTGTGTCTGCGCACCTTACTTTTGCATATATGTATATTTAGGGTATTCCACGTAACTTGAGCCAAGGTTTAAACTATTTTTCTGCATTTTAGGAACACGAGACCAAACGAATAAGTTTGTTCATTGTTTGGAACAAGTAAGGCTAATTTTTGTGTTTTGCCCAATTAACTAATTAATTATGATTAATTAATGAACTTTTCGAACATTCAATTTAGAGCAAAAGTTTCAAAGACAAAGTTGCAGAGTGTCCTCAGAAACATCCAATTCAGTGAGTTTCATTAGGAAACCTCTAACACGCTTCGTTTCTCCGGGCTTCAAAAAATGTGCCCGGATTATTTAAAAACAAAACAAAAAAAAAAACGCGAATTTGTTCAGAGCGCTTAGTCGACAGTGCTTCATTCCACATGCAGGCCTAGTTTATTCAAGCCACGGCACATCCGCAAACTCCCACATTTCTTTCATAATTCGCAAACATTATACAAAACCAATGAAAAAAGAAGGTGTCAAGGTTTCTTGATAAAAGCCACTGAATTGGATGTTTTTGAGGACTCTCTTCAACTTTATCATTGGAACTATTGATCTCATGTGAATATTTCAAAAGTTAATTATTTAAGCTTAAATAATTTATTAAATGGGCAAAATACAAAACAAATATCCTGACTTGCTCCAAACAATCAACAAACTTATTCGTTTGGTTTCGTCTTCCTAAAATGCACCAAAATATTTTTAGACCTTGGCTCAACTTACGTGGAATACTCTGCATATACATCTCCATATTAAATTTATTTATAACGTGACTAATTTCGGTATCTTCGGCAGTGTGAAAGTGAGACGAAGAGGGTACAAAAGACCAGGCGCCAGAAGAAGCCTACCCTCAAAAATGGAGCGGGGTGACACAGTTCGACTTTAGGGGCGGTGTTCTTCGGGCGTTTTGGAGCGCAGCTCTTAGGCGCCCGTTTCCGGCTTGAGCGGCGTAGGCGTCGGCGTAACCGCAAGGTCACGTGACCCTCCCCAAGGCCACGTGACCCCCCAGGCCACGTGACCACCCAGGTCACGTGGCCCCCCAGGTCACGTGGCGCCCCAGGTAACGTGGCCCCCAAGTCACGTGGCCCTCCTGGTCACGTGACCCTCCCCCCCCCCCGAGGTCACGTGACCCCCCCCCCCTCCCCCTCCGCGCCTTCCCCCCCTCCTCAAGAGCTGCGCTCTAATTCGGCGTTACAGGGAGTTGTAAACGACTTTCATTTTTTTTGTACTCTTTTCCCTGCTTTCGCACTACCGCTGCTGCCGAAATTCGGCAACTGATAACTTGAAGGATATTTTTTCCCTAAACTCTCAATTATGTAGCCTATGAACGACTGGCTGAAAATCCCCAATCGCAATGGGCAAGCTAATGGGATAATTAACGAAGTTTAGTTAATTAAGACAATAATTGTCTTTTTATATTGGCTCTCTTATGTTCCGCGCGGTCGATAACGTTATTTTGCAGGAATCAATTTTTTATATCTTGAACCATTTATGTTTTGACTTTTTTCGTATTGGAAAATACACTGTAGAAGCAATGGTTCGATTTCTAATGTGCAATCCCAAGTGTCAGACAAACAAATATAGTTCAAATTTGAACCACTTTAAACCTCAACAATCTGGAAATGTTATGTTTCTAACAAGTAAGAAGCAAAATATAATTTTATTATATGATAGCAACACGAACAATGTACAATCAGATAATTATTTGTATAGCTACGCACGGATAGTTCTTTCTTGCCGTGGTGTTTAACGGTAGAGTTTCTGGAAGAATCTTGATATAAGCCAAAAGGCATTGGGTAAGGGATTTTGTACAAAAATAATCGCAAAAGCAGAAAGTATAATCCACTTTCTTTGGAAAATAGTTTGCAATAGGCCTTGCTACGTGAAACCGTACAAGAAAACTGAGTTGTTTCCAACAATTTGAAAAGAACGGAAAAGTTGTGCCAAGATCAAGTCGGGCTTTTGACGTATCCGACCACGTGACACTTCACATATATGTATGTATATATATATATATATATATATCGTAAAGAGGAGGTAAATGCTTTAAAACGTAATTATTGGACGACGTTCCGAGCGGATACCGCTCTTCATCAGGTCCTAATGTTGCAGTGAAAGCTGGAAGCCCGCCACTTTAACACGGTGGCAAAAAAACAAGAACAAAAAAAAAACATTGAGGAAAGGCGAAAAACAACTTCTCAGAACCGACCATGGGTGGACAAAGGCCGCGGCCAGGGATGGGGCCCAGCATGCATCCCCAAACAACCTCCCGCTAGGCGCCGTTGGGGCTCGGCAGTGTTTAGAAGAAAGCAAGGGAACAAAACAAAATCAAGTGGGCCGAAAAGCTCGCCCGGGTTTGTCAAGAAGAGCCAGCAGAGACACAGGAGCAGCTCGGGCGCGAACCGAGACGCGCGATGGTTCATGTTACACACCCAAACACCCCTTCCACTCCCCCCCCCCCCCCCCCCACCCGCCCCCCGCGCACACCCACACACCCACACAGTCACGTGCAAGCATTCCCCACCCCCTTTTTTTCTTCTTCCAATTTCCTTATTTTTATTTTCTCACCGCCCGCCTCCCCATCTCGCACTCGAGAGCGAAGGCATTCCTCGAGGTCGTAATGATGTCCAGTCCAGGGAGAACTCTAGGCAGGGGACACCGTCTGTTCGTTTTCCCGTCAACGTGGGGGTTCCGAGGAGGTGAACTGTTCAAGATGTAAGCAGCTAAGCAGGCCGGTGCCCGCTCGAAGCGTGTTAAACTTTTTAATTAGGTAGGATTCCCTTTGCTCCCTTTCGCGGCCCGTACTGAATCCGGATTGAAGTATAGTTACAAATATTTTGTTTATGTGGTGTTGATCGAGACGCATATGTTTGGAGAGCGGGAGTTTGGGGAGTGTGTTAAGGTGGGACTTGTGATTGTTAAATCTTCGACGGAAGGGAAGATCGGTCTGTCCAATATACTGCATGCAACATGCAGTATATTGGACAGACCGATCTTCCCTTCCGTCGAAGATTTAACAATCTTCGACGGAACATACCCGGCAGTGCAACAGATAGACAACATTAGCTGAGCTACAGTTATAATTTCCGTTTATCCTAAAGGTGAAGTCCGAATTTGTACTTTTTGCCTCTACGGAGTCCGTCATGTTGCTACACACTTTGCACCGCGGCACTCGGCATGGCCGAGATCCCAGGAACTCCTCATATGTGGTTTTGGATCGTACTAGCATGCCTTTAGGGCTTTTTCCTCGACGGTAGACGACGCGTGGTGCCTGCGGAAAGACAGATTGAAGGCGCTGGTTTTGTGAGAGAATATTAATATTTTTGCGTAGGATGTTGTTGATGTTGGGAAGGTTACTTGCGTAGGTTAGCACTAAATTATATTGATTATTCTCTGAGTTTCGAACGCTCGTTTTGTTGATGGCTGTCGTGCGGTCTAGTCTACTAGCCTTTTCTATAGCACTGTTGATGACGCCTGGTGGATAATTTTGCCTGATGAGTGCTGTCGTTAGATTATCTGCGTTTTGTTTGAAGTCTTGTTCGTTGCTGCATATTCGTTTGTACCTATGCGCCTGAAAATAGGGCAAACTATTTTTGCAGTGGCTGGGGTGGCAGCTATTGTAGTTAAGATATTGTTGCCTATATATATATATATATATATATATATATATATATATATATATATATATGTGCAAAACTGGTAATTCCAATTTTTTTAAAGAACAGTTTTGGTAATTGCAGGAATTATTCAATCACATAAAAATCTTTCGAAAAAAATTGCAAAAAAACAGGCTTTGTGTAATTTAAACAAAGCCACCCTATAAAATAATGCCCTGGTTATTAGACCTACTTCAATGTATTCATCGGCAACGTGTGAGGTTCAAGATATATGATTACTTTACACAGCACTTATACAGTGATGCATGCCAAATTAAAACATTAGATACTGTTAACGACATCTAAAAATGTGAACGTTATAAAACAGGTAAATGTTAATCTTAGTAAGAAGTAAAGTTTATTATTGTCACGGTTGTAAAATGATTGACAAATAAAAAAAAACTTAAAATAAACGTTCAATTAGGCCAACGTGTGCCTACAAACATAAAGAGAAACCTATAACCGCACTTGCATCGGCGACAGAAGGGCGACTGTCTTGAACCAGCACCATACAGCTGCATTCATACGCGCGGTACTGTCTGGAACGTTCTGAACAAGAACACACAATAAGGAGTGAGCCAAGTATCGAGCTAAGCGGGGTTTGAACCCCGTTTTTCCTCGTGGAAGCCGCGTGCGTCGCCACTCCGCCTCGCACACGGCAACTCACTCCAATTACGGGGAAGATAGTCTTTACATATTTGTTATCTAAAAACAGAACCACGTTTTCAAACTCACCATGCGCATCGGTCAATCTGGCAATAAGAGTAAACGTACATTTCTGTTTTGTCGGGAAGGTTGTCATACTGAGAGGGAAATTTGGGCAACGGGTTTCGTCGATGCTGCAAGCAATGACTCCTCTTTCCAATAAAGTATTTGTTGGAGACGCACACTTTCTGTCATCTTGCTTTTGTGTCCGAGATCGATAGTCGCTTTTAGATTTTGTGAGCAATTCATGGTGCACTCTCAAAAATGGGGGGCGTAGGGGCTATACCCCGTTCCCATATGTAAAACCGCAAAAGAACAATTCGACGTCCAGTCCTCCGACATCGAACCGACGATAGCAACTTTCGCGAGGGGCTTGATAGTCGAGTGACACAACGTATTAAAATAGCTGATGTACGCATTAAGGGCTACAGTTCAACAATTAAGGTTTTTTATGCATTGCTGCAAAATCTCAGTTTTTGTTTTTTGTACTCTTTGATATGCACATTAGCTCTCTAGTGCGTTATATCCAGCAGCCATAAAGCCACTCGTTACCCAGGCAGCACACCAATGTTGGTCCGACATTTCCTAACATTGGCTTACACCGGCCTCAATACTGGACAATATTGGAAGCGCTACCCCATCCAACGTTGGCCCAGTCATTGGTGCCAATGTTGGGCCACTGTTCAGCCATCGTTCCAGCCAACGTCGGCCCCATCGTTGGTGCCAATGTTGGGCCATTGCTAAACCATGGTTCCAGCCAATGGTGGCCCCACATTGGCAAATACCGGCGTAATATTGGGCAATACTGAAAGTGCGACCCAATCTAATGTTGGCCGTCATTGGTGCTGATTTTGGCCATCGTTGCACTCGCCCAGCTATTTGCAAGAGCACTCGCCAAGTTGTTTGCAAAAAGGAAGGTACGCAGACACAAGGAATATTTTTGAAATCTCCTAAAAGTTTATTGCACACAGCCTATTCTGTAGACAAGTACAAACTAAGCAATTTGTATTATGTGAAGAGGTACTACTCAGCTGTTATACAACTGAGAAGATTGCAAAGCAAACAACGACCGGGGTATTTGTTATGTAGTGTACAGTCTCCCAACAGCTGGCAGACTTTTTTCCCCGAAATTCTACCGGTGGTACAATAAGTTCATCGAACGACATTTCATCGACAGATCGTTTCATCAAAACAGGATGTTTCATAAAAAAAAAAACTCAGAATAGCATTTTTTTTTCCTGTTGCAAAGAATTGTTGCAGACTTACCATGAGGAGGCGTGAAAGGGTGGGCTGGTCCAGTGAGCACGCGCCTCAGGAATACACGCGCTTTGAAATGCCCCTACAGCGTCAAATTCGTGTAACGAATGTCGAGGAAACGTTGCGCCTCAGGAATACACGCCCGACCAAATGCCCCTACTGCGTGCAATTCGCGTAACGAATGTCGATGAAACGTGAATGTCGACGCAACGTGTATTCACGAAAAGGTGGCCACGAAACATGTTTTCGCGAAATGCAGGGTGCATAAGGAAGTCAGTATTCTACCTGCAGTTGTGACATTATTTAAGGCAGATAATGGCAGGCGACTGTCGTAAGATTGCAGAAAAAGTATTCTCCCGACTGCCAGGAGATAGGCACTGCCTAATTCTAGAGGTTATCCGGAAGAGTACCTGTAGAAGAACGGACAATGATCACCAAATAGGTTGCAGCGCACTTGCGTGTAAAATACCGGACTTGAAATATGTAATCCGAGGTAGATGTCGACACGGGCACTGTAGACCAACCACACAAACACAAAAACTTGAAGGAGGGTATCCGCGAAGATTCAACACGATGTAGCACACGCTGCCGTTTGCCGAACCGAACACTAAACGATTCACAAGAATGTCTTGCGCTTCTTTGAAGAAATGGATACGGGTAGGACTTTTTGAGGAAGATACCATTTACCACAGAAGCGAAATCCACAGCAGGCCCGCAGGCCGCATCGCACGCGAAACTAGGTCCGGTCTTCGCAGGCATTCCGGGTTTGTCAACCGCTAATGCGTCATCCGTCAAATCACGTGATCACGCATCTGCCGTTTCCCGCGCACAGAGAGCAGATTCAAGCGATAGGAGAGAGGAAACGAGAGTAGGAGTAGAAAGGAAGCAGGCCAGAACGGGGGTGCGCTTACAAAGGCTAATCTTCAGGGGCATCTCAACAATGAACACAGCGAGACGATTTGTCACTTGTACCCAAAGTTGATAGTGCAGTGGATGTTATGCGTGGCCTTGGGCTGGCAGGTTCCGTGCTCTGCCTTATCACCAGCTTCGAGACTGTAGTCATGTGACCCTGACCGGACACACAATTGGCCTAAAACACGCTTAGCGTCTACCCTGCTGTCAAAACCGATTGAACGAGACAGCTCTTTGAAGGCCAGCTTTTGAACTTCTAAAGAAGTTGTCCAGCCCAAAAGGGATTCTAAACGGGGCAAGTTTGAAGACACTATGTTTTTGCGTCGTACAGCCCACATTAATATTTAGAATAAAGAGCTTAGCGCGGCTATTTTTTTGCGCACGATGTCCACAAATAAATAAAAAAATACATATCTATTTGTATTAATAAATTTAAAATTATTTGTACACTGTTAGGTTCGCATTTTTAAACTTCAAAATTTTTCACGAACGAGTTACACATAAAAGACACCACGGACAGCACATCGTCCGACTTTCAACACACGATGAATCGCCGACGGTCGCAGACAGAAGGTTGCGATGCTGCGCAGACGGTTTCTGAAAGATGCTGCGTAGGGTATACGCCGGGCGGAACGGCTTCATGACCGTTCGAAGGGCAGAGGATTCGCCACGACAAAGTAGCGTCTTGCAACTTCAGTAAGCTAATGGGGCTCGAGAGTCCCACGCTCACATTACTGCAGAGCGAGCGCGGCCGGCCAGATCGAGGCGCAGTATGTTCTCAGGTCACGATTGCTACGTCGTTGCTCTGGCTACACTGATGATATTATCTGCACTGGCAGTCCAAACAGCCCTCTCGAGACTTCATTCGAGTCCAATAGACGACTTTATAGCGCTATAGACTCGTAAAACTGAGTAGCAGTCACCTTGATTGCGGCGTAAGCGGCGGCTTTATGTTTGTATACGCGTGCGTCGACAATGACAAAATAGGCACAGAAACATTAAATATAAAAAATAGAGCACGCAGAAAGAAATACAAACATGGCAGGTGCGCGGGCAAAGTAGAAGACGTTAACGCTGCGTAATGCATATACATACAAAATACACTGGAAAAGACAAAAAAAATAATTTAATCTAAAAAAACAGAATTAAGTTGTCAACGCCGAGGTAAGGCAATGCGAAGAGAGAGCAGCCGGCAAAAAAACTGCAATAGTCCTATAGACAGCTAAGGATTTATTTGTGATCGCGGTTACAAAGCACCGGCGACGTACGCCACATGAAGTTGGCTAAATAAAATTCTCGCCTCGAGCGAGCGCATGAATGACTCTTTTCCACTTTCCTACCTTTGCAATGCATTAAAGAGGGTCGCGGGTCTATAGCCTAGGCGACATAAATATCGATAAGCAATTGGCTATGGCAGTACGATATTGACCAGCCTATACCAAGGCATCACCAATATTGGAAAACTATAGGCTTTGACAGTTTAATATTAACCAGCTTAAGCCAGCGTATATTCAATATCGGAAAGCCATTGGCTCTGACAGTTCAATGTTGTACAGGTTGTGCCGGCGTATATCCAATATGGGAAAGCTATTGGCTTTGACAGTCCAATATTGGACAGCGTATGCCGGCGTATAGCCAATATCAGAAAGCCAGTGGCTCCGACAGTCCAATATTGGACAACTTATGCAGGCGTATATCCAATATTGGAAAGCTATTGGTTTTGACAGTCCAATGTTGACCAGCCTATGCCAACGTATCACCAATATTGGAAAACCATTGGCTTTGATAGTCCAATATTGTCCAATGTGATTCCAATATTGGGAAACATATGGCTCTGTTGGGCCATTGTTGGGCCATTCTTTGCCACTTCAAATCCAATGTTGGCCCAATACTGTGTGCTGCCTGGGTAAGGTTGGTACCGCCAGCTCGACGACAGTGGACTGAACGTCAAAATATAGCTATAGGACAAAGCCCCCTCTTTCTGAGAGTGTTGGCTTTGAACTGTTTATGACATATATTCAAAATACAATTAATATGACAATAACAAGGCGCATGTTATGTGTTGTAAAATTGTGTCAAAGGACTCTTGGCGTCAAGCTCGGCCACTTTTGCCGAGTTGACGCCGTTCAAGTTTGAGGACGTTACGTAGGCTTAGAGAAGACTGTTCACGGGTTTCGATTATTCTAAGTGGCGTTTGTAAAGCCGATTTTGTTTAGCATCGTCAAACTGCACATATTGATTTTGGTGACGGGTTGACAGCTCTACAGCAGTAGTCCTTGACTGCTTTCTGGAAAACAGCATTCATGCTGCTGTTGAGCGCGCCCATTCACATAACACTCCAGGCGTTCACCACTTAGTTGCACCTTTGTTCTAAATCACAGCACGATGCTTTAAGAAACTAATTTTTTTGGACTGTGTGAATTGTGTTTGAAGCGTTTGTTTACATTCTCTAGTGCAGTGGTTCTCAACCATCGATGTTTCGCGGACTCCTTGTGGATCGGCGGAAATAATGGAGGACCTTGTTCGTGGTGAGGGCAGAGAAAAAGTTTAGGTTAAATATAATAATGATATAAAAATGCATTTAACTAAGGGCTAGTGTGAAGTAGACTTCTATTATTGACATACACACAAGTAAACTCGCCCGAAATTTTAAAAATTTCTTCTCTATCTGAAAAAGACGACTTTTATAGCCGGGTTTGACTGATGAGTCAGGGCTTCGCGGACACCTAGAATGCCTTCGCGGACCCCAAAAACCTCCTCGGACCCCGATTTGAGAACCACTGCTCTAGTGGATCAGATGTCCGGTTATCAGTTTTCCGAAGCGGATGTAAGTCTTTTCGTGCGACTGATGATTTAAAAAAAAAATATATATATATTTTCGATTCTTTATCCTGGCAGGAATCCAAAATCCCGACCTACAAGATGATGCACAAGTACATGCTTGATCACGAGAAGGACGTCTACGTCGAAACTGCCACAGACGGTCACATCCGAGTCATGGCCGGGGACTATGCCTTCCTCATGGAATCTGCCTCTATCGAGTATATTATCGAGAGAAACTGCAACCTCACACAAATTGGAGGCCTGCTCGACAACAAAGGATACGGCATCGTCACGAGAAAAAGTAAGCGGGTGGAAAAAATCGGTAAATTTTGAAAAACTTGAAAAAGCGGAAACTACTCTCAGACGTTCTTGCGTATATAGCCGGCGATGAAGTCAGATGAGCAAATAAGTACTCCACCCTTAACGTTCCTCGTCTAAAGACTCGGCTCAATTTTCAGCTATGGTATTCTCACGTTGTTAAGTACTAGGTCTATAAAATGCCGCATTTATATTCTGTAAACGAATAAAATTTTGCCGAGTGCCTATTTTTTTTTAAATTTAGCAACCTGGAACATGTTGAAAAAAAAATGTATCACGCGAATATAACAGCGCATTGTAACGAATATATAGATTATTCCTCTAACTGGCAATATTTTGTGCCCGCGAAACATTCCCACAATTTACCCTTTGTGTATTTCTCAAAATATTGTGTTGTAGTCGTTTACAGTACCTCTCGTACAAAACAGTCGTTCGGGTTCTACAACCTTTACGAGTTAAGATAGGGCGTCTGATACGAGAAAATGTAATTTTCCTGGTTGGAGTTATTAACTTTTAGTCCGGGTGCACTAAAAACATTAAGCACTAATTATTGATCGGTAAACTCGGCTGATCCGTGAAATGTTAATGGAAAGTTAGCTTAGCTAAATATCGCTCTCGAACCAGCTTAACTTTTTCCAGCGTATAATTGGTCGGCCCCTACTTTCTATTGGAACGCTATTGTTACCAAAGTACGAAACAGCTTACTTTCTTCACTGCCAGAGCTTGCTATAGTAAGACCAGTAATAGATAACTATAATATTCCCTGGAGAAGGGGAACAAGTAGGTCAAGGGACAAACACAAATCTCCAAACACAGCTAGGTGACTGGCGCGCGACTGAAAAAAATACGCACAGAACAAGGAACCTTTCCATTTCCAGTGGAAGTGGAGAGGTCCCTTGTTCCAGGGATCATTATCGTCATTCTTGTCGAGCTCGCTTGAAACTTTTTATTAAAGGCATTATCATCATAACCTTAAAATTGCAAGCCGCTCACCTCTGTTACTGTTAGAATCCGTTTGCTCTACTGACGTCAAACTTTTGGTTGGCTGAATTGGTAGAGCACTCAACTAGAAAGAGAGGACGTCCCTGGTTCGATATCAGGACCAGGAGGATTTTTTCAGTCGCGCACCAGCCACAAGTTGTGTTTGTATATTTGTGTTTGTTCTTTGTCCCCCTTGTTCCCATTCTCCGAGAATTATTATCGTTATTCTTGCCCAGCTAGCTTGCACCTTTCGCAAAACTGTTCGCTGATGTTCGCAAAAAACCGCGGGACGGTGTGCAAGTAGGCATCATCGAAAGTGAAGCTGTGAGCATGTATTAATTTTTAATTTATTTTTTTTTTTTTTTGAAACGCTAAATTATTTAATTATCACTTTTTCAGGATATGTCGGTCCGGTGGCGTGTTATTTATCAATCACTGTTGCACACAAACGCTGAGCGTTTTTTCGATGGAATTTCGGGTCAATATCCAGCCGGCATTTTAGTATTATCTACTAGCATTTCATTCTACTTGAAGTTGGTAAGCAATGCTAAAAGAGTATAATACAACCGTATATAGACACCAACTTCGCCTTGGCTTTAGACTTTCAGACCTATGCTCATTATTCAATTTGTTCATATGTTTTGTAAACGTAGGGTAACCGCGTGCACATGGTGTTATTATACCGGTTTTTTAACGGTAAATATTTTACTTTGAACGCAAAGAATTGCAACGAAAAGCGATTGCTACCATATAAAACTGTACCAAGGGGTCCATTTATTAAGATGCCAGTATGTAGTGTTTTGGAATAATAAGTCCTTAAATATATTTGTCAATGAACTTTTTCAGTAGTAAAATAAACATATTGATTTAAGTATAAACGTTCTCCGCCTCAATAAAACTACTAAATGTGTACATTCAAAAAAACGTGGAACACGTAGACAGTGTGCTGATGCGCAGAAATGGCCGCTCGTGCATCAGGAAGCCAATGATAAAAAAAAAAAAAAACGGTGGCTCATTGAATTTAAATGCATTTCCGGGTCCCAGAAAAAACAAAAAAACAAAAAAACAAGCGCTCTAAACCTTGAGGAAACTGAATAACTTAGTCTTTTTTTGTGTGTGTGAGGCAAATCACCAATTCAAATTAATTTGAATTGGAATATAATATTTAGGATACTTTACTAAAAGCATGTTTTTAGTAAGTCAAAAGGAAACTAGTTATCGAGGGTTGAGAGTCAATGCCTGCTTTTAGGTAAGAAATTTTGAAAATAGAGCACTTCTAAACAGGGGACACAATGCCGCTTTGGGTTCCCCGAGCACCATGGAGGTAGGAAGCTTCTGAGGCGACTGACGCCACCAGAGATCAAGCCAGAAGTGTGAAGAAACACGCCCCCTACGGTGACCAAAACCACAGTTGTTTAAGTCAACCTCGGGTCACCCGAGGGTGAACAAAACAGCTGTGGTTTTGGTCATCGTTGGTGCCGTGCCCCTCCGCACTTCTGTCCTCTCCTCTGGTGGTGTCATGTTGCCTTCAGAACTTCCTACCTCCATGCCGAGCACCCTTGGGCTTCATACTGCGGAAGAGCTATAGTTCTGCTTGCTGTTTGAGGGGCCCAAGTTGTTTGGGGGACCAGAGGCGTTTAGGATTTCATATTTTAAAACTCTATAATAAGGACGGTTTTTTTCCCACGTCGTGTCTTTTGTAAAGCTGTCCGCCTTTTCACAGTGATTGGCCCCTCAATGTCAAAGCATGCCAGCCGAACGCAGCTTACGCACTGGACGCGGGCACTGCGTCCCTCGGGCGTATGCGCTCGTGAACAATCAATTTAGCAAGAATATTCTGATTAGCAATCGTTCCCAATGAGTGCCTGGACGGCACTTGCCATCACTTGGAAACGATTGCGCTAAAAAGCACGGTGGAACCATTGACCCTAGAGTAATTGCATTTCGAAACTACCACCGTTAGAGTTGACAATAATACATTACTTTTATTTCCGTCGATGAAGGCAAAATTAATCAAACTAGCCAGTCGTGAAATGCCACTACGTCGGCAAGAAAGATGAAGCAGGGCTTTTGCCATAGCTCCACATTATAGAATATTTCACGCTACTCAAGCAATACGGAGGGCTAAACGCAGCGACCGTCAGACGGCTGGCAGAACTTCCTGTTCCCTTGAAATACGTAGTGACGACCACGTGAATTACCATTTCACTTTTGAGTTGAGGAGAAAAGCTGAAGAATTTAGAAATTCATTTCAGGGTCCCTTTAAGCATGCAAATATAGTTAAAAACCCAATTATCCCGAACGCAATGTATATCATTAATTCGGACCCTTTACAACTACCCACACGGTACTATATTATATTTTTGCGCAATTCGTAGCTTTCACTTGAAAAGCTGTTCGAGAAAACATCCAGAATATTTTGCGGTGGAAATGTGTGGATGCCATTAAGTCGATCAAAACTACGCGTAGAGGAAATTAAGTATCACTGTTGGCACGAGGACCTTGGGTACGCGAAAAGAAAAGAGTTCGGGGACAAGGAAATTCCATTTAGGAAGGCTAACGGCATTCCAATGTGCTGGGGACTGAAGAAACTAAAATGTACTGATGTTCACGACCTCATAGAACATCGGGAAAGATCTGTGCGACTTGCGCACTCTTCAGTGGGATGAGGCACGCTCATCGTATTTGCCTACAGCCGCTGCCCGGCGCGTAGAAACCTCTACCGTTTTCAATTGGAAAGCGTCCCCGTGCCATGCCTGCTTGCATTGTTTGCTGCGCTCCCCTTTGGCGTCAGAACATTATCTAACAAACTACTGAGTCCTTACAGTACCTTAACACCTGTTTTGGTAAATACCACGACACATATCATATTCAATTACATTCATATTTTTTTCCTAAGAAACACAAATACTGCAAATGAAAATGTTCATAACATTTTTGAAGGACGTATTGTCTTCAAAATGACCGACTTTAAACATATTGAATATAAGTGCTTCAAAAGGCACTAGAACGTCCCCATTTTAAGCAGTAGGGCCAGTCGACTTGTTCATTTTGGCGCAACTTTTCAGGCGTTGTTTCATCAGCCTATCGTCTTCACTTGGCATAAATACGTCCCATCTATTAGACAAGTTCAACAGCCATCGAGAGCGAGCAAGTTGCATTGGTCTGAGCCTGCGAGTCCTAGGTCTCCTTGGACCGGTGTTCAGTTTCTAATGGAAGGACCGACGTACCTTCTATATAAGGCTTGGCATTCGTAGGTGAATACTTTGCACAAAGTGAAAGAGGCATCGTCCCCTAGATGAAAACATTTCAGTAGCCGCCTTTTTTAAACGCCACTGGAGGAGATGTACCGTCACCCGGAAACTTAATTAGAGAACCGCAATGGTTCTCCTTGCAAGCGCTCATTCTGTCTCTTTATTTAAAATGAATAACCGTTATAAATATAATATTTTCTGGGAGTGATTCATGAGAAGTATGTAGAATATTGGAAATTTAAAACTCTTAGGACACTGTAACATAAAAAAATAAAAGAAATACTCTTAAAACCGCTTAGGTGTAGGAATGCGAAAGCATTCCTACACGCAGCGCATTCCTCCAAGCAGCGCGCTGCGTCTTCCAACGGTGGTGACAGCACGCTCCCCCACCGTGCAGGCGCGGCGCCCCGCCGGTTCCACGACTTCCCTTACGATGCATCTGGGTTGCGGTGCTTTTCTTTGTGTTTTATTTGTGAGGCACATCTGATTTTACCTTGAGCGCCACGCCGGCTTCCGTGACGAAGCATCAGCGTCGCTGTGCTTTCGGCCAATGGGAACCCAAGTGCCGTTTTCGCTGCTACGGACAGCGGCTACAGTCACGCGCCCGCTTCGCTCCATGGGACATTTAATGCTTTCAGATTAAAACGGTCTTAAGCCAAAAAAGGTAGTACAAAGCATAAGAGGCAAGAATCTTAAGCTTGCACAGGAGGGCAGTTATAAAAATGAAAAGACCGCACTCTAAAATATGATTTTTAAAATGAGGCATGAAAAGACTTAAAACTTAGCTAAAAAATCTGGCATATACCAAAGGCCTTTAGCTACAGAAAGCACACTACACTCAAAGTTTTAACTAAAAAAAGCAGATGTTCACAACAATTTTGTTGACGCTGTAAGATTTTGAGACCGCAACTTTGCAAAGGTTTTTGAGAAAAAAAATTATGGCAAATTGTTAGGCAATTCTGTTGCTTCATAACTTCATAACCAAGCACGTTGACGTTAGCTTATGTAATGTGGGATTAGCGTCTAGTGCTCAAACTCAGGTGTCTAACATTTTTGCTCACGCCGTTCATCACTGAGATTCCTCGCAGTTAAACGCTTGCGTTCATTGTGATCTTTGTGAGATACATTCTAAAAGATAAGGGTGTAGCCCTTATCAATCTTATCACATATAAGGCACCCCGAAACTTCAGTCTGACGTACAGGGCACTGCCGTCGAACTGACGGCCCCAACTTTTACGAGATGTTTGATAGGGTGTGATATAACATAAGAAACAGCTAAAGTACGTATCAAAGCCTAGAGAAAGAAAACATAAAGGTTTTGAAGTAGGGCCACAAAAAAAAACAACACGATTACTTTTTTTCTGCAGTCAGTCACACTTATATTAGCCATTTTAATAACTTGCACAACTCGGCAATCAAGCCGCAATCTAAACAATCAAGCTGTGCTTGTTGCACGAATAATAAAAACTACCCTTTGTTTTCTCTGTGTAACTTAACGCGTGCCAAGTTAGAGCTGTTTCTGGAATGACGCGATACCGCTAATCACTCCTCCGTCAGTGGGCCCTCGATCAACCCGGGAGAGGAGGGGAAGGTCACCTGACTTCCCCCCTCCCCTTCGGGACCTCGAGCTTCCTCCGTCAGTGCGCAGGTGGTCGAACTCCTCCTCACCTACCTCCAGTCACGTCACCTCCCCCGTTAGCCAATCAGCGTCAAGCTTGCATCGTTTGCTCCTCTCGCCCCGTCAACCAATCAGAGACGAGCTTCGCGGTCGCTTCAATTTTTGGGCTTCACGATATGCCGAGCAAGTAGCCAGAGAACATTTTGCGTTTTTACAGAACACTATTCCCAGCATATCATTTTCTTTCTCATTATTCCTTCACGCACTTATATTTTAACCGTTCTTATCAGGTTTACCCACAGGCAATTGTTGAATCTCTTTTTCTAAATTTATCACGACTTTGAAGATTGTCGGCAGAAAAATCACCACGGATATTCAGTCTTAGGAGGGTCTGAGGGAGCCATATATAGAGGATAATAGTTCCACAATAAACACGAGACAAAGAAAAAAAAATAAACACAATATTTTTTTTTCTGTCTCGGGTTTGCAATAGACATCATTCACTAGATCGCCTGCGTTTTCCCATTCTTCAAGAATAATTCAGTCGTCATTCGTTTATATAGTAGCATCCGTTCGCCTTTCCTTTTTTCCCATATCTGTGTAAGTCTCGACTGGGATTTTACAATTATTTTTTCTTCATTTTTCAGTAACCATCACCCTACTAGTAGTGTGAATTCCAAACTGAGCAAGTAGACAAAAAAGGAGAGAAAATATTTTCCGAAATGGGTGGTCTCGCTTTATCCCTCTAATCTAATCTCTCTTCATTATTTTCGATGTTTCTGTCATAGAATCCCCCTACCGGCAGATCCTGTCTAGCGGCATCCTCAAGCTGCAAGAGGCAGGAAAACTGCACAGCTTCAAGGAGAAGTGGTGGAAGGAGCGCAAGGGTGGCGGAAAGTGTGTCGACGACGCCAAGAAGTCGTCGGCGGTCACCGAGCTCAGCCTGGCCAACGTGGGTGGCGTCTTCGTCGTCCTCCTAGGAGGATTGGCCCTCGCGTCCATCGTTGCCGTCATGGAGTTCTTCTACAAGGCACGCAAGATGGCCAAGGAGGACTCGGTAACTTTGCTCTTTTCTCCGTCCACATTGCCGACATCTAAGCTCACTAACGTCTCCTAGGTAATACGGCCGTAGTAGTCTATAGGCTGTCCCAAGCATTTCTTCCACTGTAACACGAGCCGGAAGAATCGACGTCTGCACATAGAAAACCCAAACTTTCGCCGAATGTGCATTAAACATGTAAAGTTTATCGCGTAAAATTTAAGTGGGAGTTCTCTTCCTGTAAACAAATTTGAGCAATGAAATTGCCAAAGTCAAGGTTGGTCGCTTTCGCAGATGACCGAGTTAGCGACGCTGTTTACTTGTGGCGCCATCTCCCGATAGGTGTAGTGAGCGGACAACGAAGCGCGTCGTCTGCTTGCAACGCCTATCGGGTGATGGCGCCACAAGTAAATAGTGTTACATACTGCCTCGTCGGCGAACGCTCGCGACATTGACTTTAGCAAGTTTCCTGCTCTCATCTTTTTAGAGGAAGAGAACTGCGTCTTGAAATTTCACACTGTAAAACTGACACTCTCAGTGAACATTCGGTAAACGTTTTGCCGTTTCTATGCGCAGGTGCCGATTTTACGGCGAAACTGTTTATGGTTATACTTCGTCTCACCTTCGCATGGACCAACGTTACTAAACCACTCAGTTGGGCAACTGCCATAGAGACTGCTCTGAAAAGGTGGCACCGACCCGTCCTCCAGAACCGAGCTAATGGCGATCACAACGCCGCCGTTTCTCCCGCAGCGGCCACTCGAGGAACTGCACGTGACTTCCATTTTGGTTTTAATCGGCCATTTTGGGGACAAAACAGTTACCGTGAAGGGGCTTCAGGGGTGCCACCCCGACTCCCAAGCGGACGCGCCGCGGAATGCAACCGAGGTTAATATGCACCTAGCTCGGGACGCGCTACCTGAAATCACCGCTGGGGCACGGTTGTATAAATACAATATTAATTGTACTGCAAAACTTGCAAACTAAATATTTTAGAAAACAACACCCGCCTATCATTTTGTACTAAACTCAAATAAAAGTTACTACAAAAATAGTTTTTTCCGTTGGTTTTTACGCAAAAACACGCTTTCTAAAAGCTCAAGGTGACCACAGTTAAGACAAATGATACAGAGTGGCGCTGTTGTCGTATTTAGATCGGTCTCGGTGGACACCAGCGGCCCAGGTTTCGACGGTGAGTTTCCCAACTGAGGGTTCTAGTAACGTTGGCATGGACTAACTGCGAAGGCTGTGCAAGCGCGAGCGGGTTGCCTTGTCTACCTTGACTGGAGCACTCGTTGCACGAGCGCTCGTGCAGCCGCCGAGGCTTCATCCAAAGCGAATCGCTCGCGCTTTAGTCCATGCTAAGGTGAGACGAAGTATAGGGTTCCGTGGATTTTTCCTGTGCGTGACCAAAAACTCTACGCTCGAACCGCCGCACGCGCCGCCGCACACGCCGCCGCATGCGCACGCCTTCCCTGTATAAAAGATTCAAAGGAAGCAACCAAAATAAAGCGTTGACGAACGCGCATGCAAGATGCCAATTGTTTTAGGCTTTTTTTAGAACAGTTACTGCTGCAGACGCTGGCACGTGCGGCGTGTGGAACGCCATTTTCTGCATTTTCCTTGATACTTAGGTAATTAAGCAATAGGTCAATTCAGTAGATTAGTTATCAATAGGCCCCACTTTCAAGATCAGTAGAGTCTCAAGTAGATAATAAAGGTTTCTCAAAGATTTGCCACTGTGCGACCCGCGTCGGCCATGTCTACGCTCGCACCGCCCTCTCATTGTCGCCGTTCCAAGCGCTTGCGTGCCTATACTTTGTCTCACCTTAGCATGGACTATTGTTAGCCGCGCATGCTAAAAGCGCGAGCTATTCGCTTTGGATGAAGCCTCGGCGGCTGCACGAGCGCTCGTGCAGCGAGTGCTCCAGTCAAGGTAGACAAGGCAGCCCGCTCGCGCTTGCACAGCCTTCGCAGTTTGTCCATGCTAAGGTGAGACGAAGTATAGTTTCCTTTCCTTACACTCTTCCGCGGTGGCGATCCCGTTGCGCGTGTCTACTTTCCGCCGGGTGGCGATCCCGTCGCGCGTGTCTCGTTTCCTCCGGCTCCTCGGGGCGGGTATGCGTCGCGTGCTAAACAGCTTCGCTGGTCATCCACCTTGACATAGTAGAATAGCCATGATTTTTTTCCATCTCGTTTGAAGCGGAAGGTCCGCTTGAGACACCCTATATTTGATACGTCACCCACTGGAACGCTTTTGGCGTGTCTGATGGACCCCTTCAGCTCGTGGCGCCAGCTCCGTCTGGATTTCAGATGAAACTAAGTACACCACGGAAGTTTTCTTAAGCTTTTTCATGAAGCTTCGCTTATTGCGGAAAGCCGCTTTGTTTTTTTGTTACATGTTCCCGTCGGTGTGCCATCTTCAGGCTGTAAAAAATATTTTAAGGGGTAAAATAAATAAGATATACTTGATTTACATCATACTAATTTTATTTAATTTTCTGTTGCAAGAAAAAAAGATGATTTTCTATTATTTTATGCAATTGTAAACATGACGGATTGATTATTCATGCCGTCAGATTGGTAAACAAAATAGAGAAGAAAGGATTGCTGTATATTGAGTCATTTCTACCACAATTTATTTAACTTTTTATGTGAATTTGCCGTATTAGAACAAAGGCTGTTTATTTCTTTAGTTAGTGAAGAAACTGTATTTGCTTTTTCTTTCGAGATCTGATTCGCTTTCAATAAACTTTACTTTTCTAGTTGTTTTTTTTTCGCGTTTTGATTTGCTTGCAAAGAATACGAGGTGTCGTCGAAAAAAAAATTGCAGATTTTTTTACCGCAAAAATAAACTATGTATAGCCGAACGCTCATTCGCCGCCCGAAGTTAGTGCTAGAGGTTTGAACCGAATGCCAAAATTTCAACGTAAACCGTTTCGTTTTTTTTTTTTTTAAGTCATAATTGATTTTATAAAAATGCCAATGGGATAGTCATTGCCGACGGATCTCTCGAATACATGGAGCTCTATGGCGCCAGGGACCGAAAACAGGTGAAAATGGGCCCCATACTCTCATTGAAATTTTCAAATAATATCCTATAACTATAGCATAAAATATTGGTTCGAGATGAAACTTCGGCGTCTTGTTCGGGCTTTGAGCGCTACATTTCGGCGGATAATGAGCGTTCGGACATGCAGAGTTTATATTTGCGGTGAAACAAACCCTCTAAATGGTTTTGTTTTCAACACCCTGTACATCGCGTAACTAACAAACGAAGTGGAGCGTAGAAAAAAATCAAAGCGTTTTGATTTTCTCAAAAAATATGTTCGTCTTCAACCTGCTTTTTTACATTATGATTTTTGAATTATATAGAAAACAAATGAACATAAAAATCATCAAATGATAGACAAACAGTAAACATCACGTAAATTGGGGAACAATATTGTGCGAAATGGTTGATTTAAACCATCATAGTAAAACCGGTGTAATTTAAATGGTTTAAATCATGATCTAAATCATGATGTAAATCATCTTGAATTGTATTCTCCATCTTGGTGATATGAGTAAATAAAGCACTCATGTTTGTTCCTTCCCTTATTGACGTTTTAGTTATGCATTCGTATTTAAACGTTTGTGGTCACTCCTGCTCTCCATTACATAGCACAATCGCATATGTTTCGCGATTCAGTAACCTACTAGCTGTTTTTTTTCAATAATTTTAAATGCCTACGTTGTTTTAATATTGGGGTGAGCGAAGTGCAAATGTTTTTGTAGTTTTTTGCGTACCTTTAATATTTGCTTTTCTTCGTTGCCAAATATTTTTGTTTATTATTTTAATTACGGACTGCCCGACTGTTTACTGAAGCAATGAAAATTGATTGCCGTTTTCAATCAGATTCAGTTAACTGCTGTTTCGGTAGTCACCATCGAAACAACGTTTCGGGGGCCGCTACCGAAATGACCTAGAACCGTGATTTCGTATGAAAAACAACGAGGACGCTTGTGTGTATTCTGGTCTAAAACCTAGAAAGCGGATTTCAAGAATGAATTCATTAAAATAGGTCTAAGATATTTTCATACTTATCAGATGTTTAAAGGAAGACTGACAGGGTATTTATGCTCGCCAAGGTTTTTAGTTGTACATGACATATGAGAGCCCAGCTACCCAGAACACAATTTGCGGCTCGAAAATCAGTTTCTTTCCTCCCGAAAAGCGCCGATCAAGAACTGGCCGGTTCGAGTCTCGCTCACTTTCTTTTCCGTGGTCACGGGCCGTTTTCTAAGGTTTAGACACAACCACTAAATTTAATCAAAGTCATTGGTCACTGAGGGCACACACTCAATATTAAAAATAAAAAAAAAAAATATGAAACCCATTTTTTGTGGCTTCTAAAAAGCTGGAAATACGTTGACTGAAAAAAAAAGTTCCACAGAAAACTGGAAGCATTCTGTGCGTGCGTCGTTTCGCGTATCGTGGCACTCGCGGGAACGGCGATGTCAGCGGACGACGGGTGTGGGACGCCTACTTCAGAACTGTCGTTTGCGGTACCGGCGAATTCTGTCTGCCTTTGAAAGAGAAATTTGGGACCGA
This sequence comes from Ixodes persulcatus, assembly GCA_013358835.2. NCBI lineage: Eukaryota > Metazoa > Arthropoda > Arachnida > Ixodida > Ixodidae > Ixodes > Ixodes persulcatus. Next base: position 863,632 of record JABSTQ010011448.1, on the reverse strand, counting down.
ACAAAAGAATTGGTATTCATACCGTACGACGCGCCCGACCACCAAGCCGATTTGCACGAAGTCGTCGCCGAGCCGTCGCTACCTATTCGTGGCTGAAGACATCGGTGGCGCAAACGTCAAGCAGGAAGTGTGTACTTCGAGTTGAATATGCACGCGGACGATTTCTTTACTAGGTGCGAATGTCTTCTCGACTTCGACCCGGGAGTGCTTTTTCTGGAGGAAAATCGGCAGCCAACTTTCCAATTTTCAGTTGACCGGCCGCATTACTGCTGACGAAAGAGATTCTTCAGTAGCTCAGTGGAAAGATGTCCGCCTCACACGCGGCGGGACCGGGTTCCATCTCCAGTTTAGGCCTGCGTTTTTGTTTTTTTTTCTTTTTCAAACATTTTGCGTTGTTTACATTTCTTTTTTTTTTAAATTATCACTGAAGAAACAAAAAAAAAATGTTGTGGACGAAACGTTGTTGAACTAAATGGTATGGGATTTCCTTTTTGACACTTGCGAACTCAATGTAATCAATTTCCACAAAATGCAAGGAGCATATAAATCGGGTAGCGTCCGCTTTCCGAGGAGGTGCCCGTAAATGTTCTACAGGAATTGCAACCAGCCATTGGTCCCGATCCCGTCGATCTTTCGGAAACTCTGCCGCACAATGCCACTTTTTTTCGGACGCAGGGCATGTGAGCCACCTCTTCGCGCAACATCTTGGGCATATTCTTTTCGGAGCCGATCACGGAAATTCACCACGGGCATTCACTACTCATCTCCAACTCCTCAATGTACAAAACAACTGATCTTGGAGTACAGAACAGCGAGCGGAACAAACATAACTGCAACAAAATCGCTCGGCAAACAGTTCCCGCAACGCATGTCGTCTGCTACGCACAGAGAGGAAAAAAAAATGGAGGGGAAAAGAAGCGCACGGTCGGGTGTAGTTACGTGACTTCCGCCACTCACTCTCTCCTCTCCACTTCTCCGACCTCCGTGCGCGGGTTTCGGTTTCGGTTTCGAGCAGTTGCGTATTTTGGCATTATTAAAAATATACGTGACTTTGTTGCAAAATATTAATTGGGTAGTCCTCCGACACCATAATAAATCGCCTGGCAAAAAATGAAATTTTTTTAGGGTGGTGTCAGTGTCCCTTTAAAGCATGTAGAATCTCCTGCCTTTATTTTAGATAGCACATGATATCAAAACTTAAATTGTAATTTGTTTTTTTTTTTTTAAGTTAATCTCGACTATCTACTTTCAGCATTACTTCTTGGTGATTCTTATTCCTTTGTTAAAATGCAGTGGACCTGAGATTTTCCTTTTGGCCCAACTGATTGAACCCATAATGTTTTTTCCTTCTTTTCTCACACTCCAGCTCGAGGATGCAAGGGGTTACAACCTTTTTCTCTAATTATAGGAGAGTGGAATGCTCTTGAAATCAGGCGGCTCTTTAGCAAAAGCTACATTTAGTAAACACGACATATCCCTGAAGTGCGTTATTGAGAGCATTTGGTCGGCACTTTGCCAGTAGCTAAGTGGATCCAAATGAAGTTCGGTGATTGACGCTTTCTCTTCAAGTGATTCAATATTTAAATATTTATCAAAAGTACATTAAGTTTATATCTCATAGATAACTTTTTTTTACTCCAGCGTGGAAGCAGTTCACTTTAAAAAGCTTACAATTGCTACGGGCTTATTGTCCCTTTACATTACCGGCTTTGTTTAACTAATGTGCGGCGTAAAAGTAAAAGAAAAACTCGACTGAATCGAAGTAGCCAACAGCATATTTCCCCCTCTTACTTAACCTAAATGTTGTGTGTTGTTGATATTCAGAGTCTCCATTGTCATTTTAGCTTGCTGCTGTTCCGGAATCTCCAAACAAAACAAAACGGAACGCGGACTTCTTTCATTTCCGCCTTCAATATTACCCGCGCACCACAAAATATGCAAATTCAACCAAGAATGCACTCTGGGCCCTAAGAATATCAATAATGATATACTTACATTGACGATTTGCATTTACTACAACGTAGCTCGAAACCGTTCCTCTTGCTTGTTTCTTGTTTCAGGATACCCTGTGCAAGGAAATGTTGAAGCAGCTCAAATTCGCCATCTCGTGCCGTAGTTCCACGATGCCAGTGAAAGGTGCCAAGCCTCCTGAGGTGGACAGCAACGGAGGCGACTACCGAATCTCCACGCTGCCATCGTTTACGTCAGATTTCTGAGAGACACTTTTTGCTCTAACGTGATTCACTTTTTTTTTTTTCCTTTCCTTTCACAATTTTCATCGGTTTGGTTTCTTTTCACTCGTATCCGCCTTTAAAGTGTCGTGGATTCGCCTCGACAACTTCCATTTTTGTCCGGTTTTTACTACTACCACGAGCGTCGCGGCGGTGCAGCAACCACCGAATCGAGGAGTACCTCAAAGTACACAGAGAAACCGCAAGCTTAGATGTGACAGTTACCTGCTCAGTAGAAAGCTGCAGCCTACCGGGCAGCGTGTGCAGAACCTGCATCACAACTACTACTACGTGTGTGGGTTTACGAGAAAACATACCTGTACATCTGTTTTCTCATTGAGTTGTTGTATCGTGACGTTGTACGCGTTTGTCATGATGTTTCTTTTTCTACGATACAATATACGCGGAAGATGTTTGAAATGGTCCCCACACCGATTGCTTTTACGAGAGGGAGGTTGTTTGTACAGATTTTGCTGCTGTATATAAACTTTATGATTGTTAGTGCACGTAAAATTGCGTTATAATATTATGATTAGTGCATACTTTGTCGAAATGTTTATTTCCTTTTTAGCAGGTTGTACTTTAATTAACCAAACATTGATGCGCCAAGTATTTATTGCAGTTACATAGGAATGTAGAATAGATATCAAGGCAGTCCTACTTCTCAAACATGGTGCCGTTGATATTGTGTACTGTTATTGGTTACAGTCTACAACTTTCTTCTGTACATGACCCTTTCACTCCTTTAACCTATTACCCGCTTGCACAGTGCGCGGAGCGTTTTAAAAAATGGTAATTTACTGCGGAAAGTGTCTTTCGAATGTTACCATGGAAGCTACTGTCTTAATCGCGAATGGATTTGAAATAATGAATGGTATACATAAAGTGAGAGGTTATCCTAACTTCTATCTAAGATTACATGTCTTGTATGAGACGAGAGAACGAGATTATTGAGCTACGAAGACACCCATATAAGACATTCGATAATGACGAAACGTGCTAAGTATTTTATAGCTCAACTTTAAATTCACGGAACTTCCTGTTGTTGTTTTTTTATGCCGAATCTTGAGGGAACTTAAAAACGTATGAATTGGGAACCATTGTTTTATAACAAAAAATTTAACGAATGTGGAGGTTTGCACTTAAGGCATTATCTTGCTAGATTACGATCTGCGTTAATAATTTATCTGGACGCTATTAATCTTGAGTGTACCTCATCCTCGACCTTTAGTTAGTAAAGAATGGACGCTAAGTACGACTGCGACCAATAACTGCGGAAAAGAAGTGCTTTATGTCAACTCCCGCTCTCAGAATATTGGTATCAAAATTCATCCAACATGGCATAAACGCAATTACTACAATTGACGAATTGAACCGGACGTTACCAGCGATGCAAAGCTGCGTAGCATCAATGAGGGTGGAATCATTTTTTCTATTCTAATTTACAATCAGTGGGATTAACCGATAAAACGCCAGAGTATTTGACGTGTTTCTTAGTACAGGTGCATAAAAACATTTTGTGATAAATTCATCGGTCTTGGTGCTAGCGGTGTTAGCTGCACACAAACTGAAGGCAAGGCACAAATAATACTACCAAGAACATCGTTGTCAAGAACGAGCAAGTGCATCAATATGGCACCTCGGACTTAAAACGACCTGGCCAATTTGACATAAGTGCAATGCCGTGGATCCCCCAAATAAGCTTTCTTGTTTCAGTTTCTCTACTCTTAATGAGTTTTCGATGCATTAATATATTAGAGAATTTAACATTCACATATTACACAAAATTAAAAATAAGTCGTTTTATATTTTACTAGCGATGTCTTCTGTAGGTGGGTTACTTCTTAAAAAAGTCGAAGTTTGTTTGTTGTTTGTTAATCTTATCGTCGGGACGTTTGCGAAGACTTACAAAGTACACGCATTTCCCTGTTAAAAAAAATTTAGTTTATACCTCATTTATTTTTTTATTCAAGGCGGCTCTTACCTTTAATTTTTCATAAAAAGACATTAAAATAATATTATAATTTTCTTTCATGACCATACGTTTAATCAGACACAAAGATCCTCATCTTTATGATAAAATTTTATTTTTGGAACAGCAAAAACGGTATGTGCCAATCGGAGGATATACTTCTAAAACCATTATATTTATAATTCCATTTCATAGGAATCGGCTGTAGGGTCAATAGTCGCGACCATTAAACGTTACAGGTTCTAAAAACGAGAATTCGCCTGTCTAGACAATATAAATATTCGCGTGCCCTTCAAGTTTGTCAATTTTCCTATTCGCAAAGTTTGCAAAAGTTAGAAGCTCGCGAGCACTAAGTCTTTTACAGGGATTGAACCCAGATCTGAATTTCCATGACGTTAGATTACTTAGTTAAAGTTCTCTCAAACATTTGCGCTAGATCCATTGCCATCTGACCCTAAAAAATGAACAGTGGCCCTTATATACAAACTACACAAAAGAAAGGTAAATTCGATATGCGAAAAAACTCTTCTGCAGAAATATATGTAACAATATAGTGTTAACATTAAATACTCCTAATTTATTGGTAGCACAGTTGCTTCCGATTGTTTATCTAATGTGTTTATTATTTTCTCATCTACTCTTGAAATTATTATTTCTCCAGATAGGTTCAGAAGTCAACGTACGCATAAAGGCGTCCGCATAAATTGTGAGGCCACACGCAAAATTTCTTTAATCAACGCTTAGCTCGTTTACAGTGTTTTACAAACCTGTAAAACCAACGCAACCTAGTTTCTATTTATACTGCCTCAGTCCTCAAACACCGTGACCCCTTGATCTTGGAAAATTAAAAGAAAATGTTTTTCATAACTTGCACATTACACTAACGACATCATTGTGAACTTGCCTTCTTCTTGCTGTGGCAACGTAAAATACTTAATTTATCTGAAACATAAAACATTTAGTTCTAAAGCTGCAATACAATTATATACTAAATCCTTGCTCAAGTTTGCGAAAGTCTGTAGTTATTTATTGCTTAATCACTTTTGTTAAAATGCGTGCTTTAAAGCAGGCAGCTACACGGGATCATTGTGGTTCGGTCCTGCGTAGGGCCAACCTTTCCAACTTAAGGCACAGATTATCACAACTCATTTTAAATATCCCGTATCGTAGATTATACCCACAACCAAAACAAACTGGTGCGCGATTTGATCTTTTTAGATAATGTGTACTCTCTTAGAGACCAGTGAAACAGTGTAGAAAGCTCATTACAGCAAGAACGGCAAGACGTATATGGCACGATTGACTCCATATATCTCGTGGAGCATGCCTAACATTCTTTTTTATCAAGATATTTCATGTCTACCCATATTAGCTATCACTTAATTGCAATTTTTTGTGTGTGCTTGGTGTGCTATTCAAAAAATCTAATTCGTCGCTTCAGAGTACTATTGGTAGCTAACTTCTATTACCAGGTTTTAATTAGTGTAGTACGAAAGCGTGTTCTAAAATGTGTTACATTTGGAAAATTAGGTTTCTACGTTGCACACGGCGTTCTAGTCTATTCAGTACTAGTGATACCATTTTTACATTGTCTAAAACCCGACGTGTCAGAGTCATGATATGTACAGAATAGTAGGCCAACATAGTTACAGTTTATTCCTCACAGAAGTTACCTTCATATAACCTAAAAAAACATGTTTCACACTAAACTCTCTCTGGTGCGTATTAATGACGGAGATAGACGTGGCCCGCGAGGTCACATCTCGAGTTTGTACATAAAGAACTGCAGTGCACTGTTGGTCTGGATGAAATGCCTGGGATTGCTCATCGGTAGACGTCGAAAGGAACGGTTTTATTGCTTTCAGTTTGTTAAAATTGTTCTATGCTCATGTTTCTTTGGATTCAATTGGTTTTTAAGTTTAATATTTTCAGGTCTTTTGAAAACAAAACTCATGATATCTATTTACGGCTGATGTTATCTCATGTAAGATCTGCAGTTGTTATCCACCCAGAAATGTCACATTTTCACAAAACTTTACACCCACAAAATGTATCATAAATAATTTGTAACACAGGTCCAGAAACAAAATATCAATCCTCGTCTGCTTTATTACGTTTACGCTCTACAACTCGTATAGCAACTTAACCAAAACATAAATGTTTGAATTATTTGTTTCGGTGTAGTTTCACAAAATTGGTATGATACAAGGTTATGTTATGCGTGTTTTATTTATCCCATAAACTAAAACATAACGTCAATATATGCCTATCTAAATCATTCGAACAGTGACTGGAATTATATTTTGATCGGTGATTGCTGGTCCTGTAGTGTAGTAGAAGGCCAATGTTGTGTTTGGCGTTTTCACTGTGGTGGCTCTGTATGATACAGCGATTGTTGAATAAGAACCACAATTCACACGTACCTAGATTCTACGCCAAATTGCATAAAAAGCTCACGCACTAGAGATACCTCCTGGTAGAAGCAGTTTTGGGTGGTACCTTTAAGTTTCTCTTCGTAATATCGTAGGCATGCTGACCCTAGGTAAGAGAGTATAAAATACAAGATTTGCTTAATATGTTTAAGAGTATCCTTTTCTTTAGTAGAGCAATTATAGGGGGTTGAATTTCTCTACGCTTCGGCGTATAGTCACAGTTATTTGTGATATATATGATTAAACTCTGCGTTGATAACTGCATGCGGTTCTCTATAATTATCATCAAGTAGTTTCATTCAAGAAATTATTTACGAAATCACTGGAGGGTAGTCTCCTTGCAATGTTTTTTCCTTTGCTCTATTTATTTCTGCTTGAGTCACCAAGAGAGTAGTGTTGACAACAAGTTTGGGAAATTTGTTACTGAAGTGTTGTTTGAATGGGTGCAGTATCGTTTTGATACATTATTAAAGTATTTTAACTAAATAAAAGCTCCGCATCAAATCACTTTGGTGTCTTGTCACACAATCAAGTACCTTTCATCCATATGCCCTGTTTCGTTTCTCGGACTTCATAAAATTTAGCATTGTTAATATTACTGTCATAATAGTATTTATTTTTATTTCTCTCAAAGCACACATTCGACTCCCAGCGCAGTCGCTTCCCGAAGATAAGTTGTGCAATTCATTTGGAATATTGTGTACTGGAACAAAAAGTAACTTTAAAAAGGGAAAATTGGCGTTTCTAAAACAACGCGCCATAAGAAGTTCACTAAGGATTCTGGTCAACCTGGGGATCCAAACCGTTGGCCCAGGTTGCCCGCCGGCCAATTCGTCAGTGGTCATTTCCACCGCGAGGAGGCCAAGGGCGATTGGCCACGCGAGCGGTGGTCCGCGCGGATAAAAAACCTTCGCGGCGTATGAGCGGGGGCGTTTGTGATCGCAGCGCGGTCGATAAGGGAATAAATGACTGCGTATTGTTAAACCAGTGCCTTGTGTCATTGTTCGAGACGGGTAGCAGCAAGAGAATTCTCACACTTGTGCCCAACGTGCGGCCATGGCGTGGCAAGAATATGTGGCTGCGCCCCAAACAACGCCTACCCAACTGCACATACGGGAGCGCCGCTACTTTCTCGAAATATTTTCTGTACGCTAGCTGAACTCTAGGAAAATCTGGAACTTTCTTCTTCAGAGGCTCGCGCGCTTTGGCTTTGGCACAACGCTCATTACTAAAAACGCTTCTTATTTTGTTGGCAAGGTGTTCATGGATGCGTGTAAGGCACTAGGAATACAGAACAAGGGAACTTCGCCATACCATTGCACAGGCGAATATCGCGGAAAAGAGTCAACCGTAACCAGAAGCTAATGCTAGTAGCGCATACAGAGTGACACAAAAACTGGGACGCAAAATTGGCAAAAATGGCATTGGCCACCCGCACGACAGTGAAACGGTCCAAGGGTTTTACTCCGGTTCAGTTTAGTTTTAGGGAAGAGCAGGAAATGGCCTTCTTTGCATGCACAGATCCAACAAGCATATAGCGCACCACTACGCAACTCGCAGATCTCTGGAAGCATTTTCATGGAGAACTTTCGGGAAGCTCGAGAGAGCCTCGACGTCTAGAGACTTCAGCAGGCAAACCGGTACAACAAGGGGAGGCAAAATCTGCAGTTCAAGGTGTGGGGGCGAAGCGAGGAAAGGAACCAAACACGACGAAGCTCGGGCCAAGACTATTTTTATATCCCTCACGCGCGCTTGTCGCCTTTCAGCCCCGCGGTCCCGCATCCGATGCACTTCGTCTTTTTCTTTTCTGCTCTGTCACCACATGACTCCCCTCCCCAGAGTCGGAGTCGCTCCAACGAACAGTTTTGTGTTGTAGTCGTGGAGGATAAGTCGATGGAAAACTAAACATCTGAGAGTCCGTCTTTGAGGAAAAACAGGCGACTGTAAGAAGGTTTTGGAGGAGCACTCGTCGCCGCTAGTTGTTCCCTGGCTTCGTTTCCCGACCTCCCAGAAATTTCCGTGCTGCGTTCTGCTCTGGAACCAAATTTGCGATGGTACCAGCAAGGTTGGATGTCTGGAGATTGGATTCTCGAAGAGAAAAAAACGTCGCGATTGTTATGATCGGCTTGGAGATTGAGCAGAACAGGACGAGTTACGGGATGGCTCTGAATGACGAACAAGGGAGCTTGCGTCGAGTGTGATCAGGTTCTTGACTACCTCCCGAAGGGCCGTAATTTCTTCAGAGGAGGCGAATCTCTGCTGCTGGGCTTCAAAGAGCTGAAGTGCGTTAGATTTGTGCCCATAAGCCTGTGGTGGTACGACCTTCATGATTTTGTCAACGTGCAGTGCCAAAGCTGGCAGGGTCAAATCTGCTGCCGTGGCAAGTAGCATCTGGACAGTCAAAGGAAGTCGTTGTAGAAAACGTTCTTTCACTAATGTTGTATCAAAGGTCGCGGCGCGCTCGTCAAGTAGGGTCTGCATGTGACGGAGTATATGTGAAGGTGGCCAATCTGCGAGCTCTTGTTCTGCCAAGAACTTCTGTAGGCGCTTGCGTTACGTAAACATTCGTTGGTTCCAGGATTGCCCCTTTCAGCGCGTCGTACGGTGCAGCGGTGGGCGGATTGGATAGAGCGTCGTAGACTTCTAATGCTACTTCGTTGGGAAGGGCAGCTACTAGGTGGCCGAAACGCGTCTTTGTGATGTGACGCTGTAAACGCCGAATCGGGCTTCAACTTGCAGAAACCAGATTTCCGGGGACTGTGGCCAGAAGGGCGGGAGTCCTACAGCGCAGCGGTTGATATTATGGGGAGACTTACCCGTACGATCCGTTTCTTGCGTGTTTGTGGCCATAGTTCGCGGGTCACCAGTGAGGGGGCGAGGCTACGAAAGGAACCGAACACGACGAAGCTCGAGCCAAGTCTAATTCTTTATTCATATCCGTCACGCGCGCTTGTCGCCTTTCAGCCACGCGCTCCCGCATCCGATGGACATCTTTTTCTTTGCTGCTCTGTCACCACAAAGGTAAGAGATCAGTGGGTCGCTAAACTCGTGGAACACAAACCTTTTTTTTGCGTTCTGACGTAGCGGGGGGTGTGACCGAAAGAACGCCGCGAAGTTTCCTCCTCCCTCATATTTGAAGGCGCGCTCAACTTCGCAACTTTCTACATTGGAGGGACGTGAACTTTCCCGCGATCCCTAGGCGGTGCAGGAGAGCACGAGACAGCGCGGGGAAGCGAGCGTTCAAGCCGCTCGCTGTACGTTGTCTTTGAGGTCTGTAGCGCCGTCAATCCCGTCATCCCGTACAAAAATGTCAGATATGGCCCTGATATATTTTATATAAGGCCATATATGATAATATAAGGAGTCAAATACGGCCATATCCCGCCATATATGGGAGCAGATACGGCCATATTTCGCCATATGAGTGGGCAAATACTGCCAGATGTGGCCATATAAGTGCGTAATACGGCGATATATCGCCATATACGCGTGCAAATATAGCCCCTGATAATGATATATGGGCCCGATTCGGTCGTGCAAGTAATAAGTCAAATGTACTCGATCAGACACTAGTTGATTGATCTATATTACATGAGTCTCATGTAATTGGTTAACTATTGTTAACATCCTTAAAGTGAAGTTATTCCAGGTATTTGGACCAATTAATCAATAGCGCATTTTGAAGATTGAAAGACAAATTAAATTTGGATTGTATGTCTGACGTGTGACAATATGACGAAGTGCGATCGGAAAGCGAGTTAATCAAATAATGGATTTTAGATCGCAGCTCTTAGGCGCCCGTTTCCGAGTTAAGCGGATTCGGCGTCGCCATCGGTGTAACCGTCCCGCTAAATTAGCGAGAAATTGAATTGGTACGTATGTCACAGTGACGTCAATTTTCCCGCTAAATCTAGCATTGAAACTAATTTTGTTCATGTTTCCCCGCTGAATTGAGCTGGGAAACAGGAACCGTTAGCTTACTGAAGATGAAAGACGCTACTTCGTCGTCCCGAATCCTTTTCCCTTTGAACGGCTGCGAAGCCGTTGCGCCCGGAGTACGTCCTATGCAGCAACTTTCAAAAACCGTTCGCGCAGCATCGCATCCGTTCGTTCGCAAGCGTCGGCGATTCATCGTGTGTTGAAAGTCGGAAGATGTGCTGTCCGTATGTCTTTTAAGTGTAACTCTTTCGTAAAAAAATTTGAAATTTAAAAACGCGAACCTAACAGAGTGCAAATAATTTTAAATTTCTTGGAAGAAATATATATACATGTTTATTTATCTATTTATTTGTGGACATCGTGCGCAAAAAAATAGTCGCGTTAGTTTTTTTTATTTAAAATTATAATGTTAATTATACAGCGTAAAACATAGTATCTTCAAACTCGCATCGTTTTGGGTCACTTTTGAGCTTTTTTGGAACTTCAAAAGCTGGACTTCATAGAGCTGTATGCTCACTCGGTATTGACAGCAGGGTAGACGCTATGCATGTTTTAGGCCAATCCTGTCTCCGGTTAGGGTCACGTGACTACAGTCCAGAAGCTGGTGATAAAGCAGAACATGGCATTTGCCTGGAGCCCAAGGCCACGCATAGAATTCACTGCACTGTCATCCTTCGGTACAAGTGACAAACCGCTCGTTGTGGTCGTTGATGCCCCATAAGATAAGCCTTTTGTTGGTGCACTCCCGTTTTGGCCTTTCCTTCTCTCCTTTTCTCTCTCTCCCGAAGCTGAAAGCGTGATAGAAGGTGCGTGGTCACGTGGTTTGACAGAAGACGTTGGCCATATCGGAATGCGTTTGGCCGGATCTAGTATGGTGTGGCGCCCTGCGTGGCTGCTACGGATTTCTGCTTCTGCAAGCTATTTCTTCAAAGAAGCCCAAGAATTTTATGTGATGCGTTAAGTGTTCGGTTCTACAAATGACAGCTTGTGCTACATCGTGTTGAATCTTCACGGACACCTTCCTTCTCGTTTTTGTGTTTGCGTGGTAGTTATGCCGTGGCCGTGTCGACATCAATCTCGGATTTCACCTTTCAGGTCCCGTCTCGTCAACGTAAGTTCGCTGCAACCTACTTCGCGACAATTGATCGTTTTCCTAAAGGTACTCTGCCAGATTACCTTTAGAATTAGGCCGTGGCTATCTCCTGGCAGCCGGGAGAATAATTGTGCAGATTGTTTCGGCATTGGTGTGATTGCGCTACAAGCAGAAAGTTTCGATATGCCGCCGACAAAGTTTTGACGTGTCGCCAAAAAACAGCAACAAAGAATCTTAATTACGCGTTCTAAAATTTGACGAGCGGCTTTACGAGTCGCTTGTAGAAAGTTTGTTACGATTTTCCGAAATACTGGTAAAGAGCGCTAGGTTACCGTCATAATCTAAACCCTGAGATAAGGATAAATCAAATAACGGACAACTCTTATTGACTCAGGGTTTATATTATGATGATTCCTAACCTGCTTGCCTACATACTTTCGCTCCTTGCAAAGGTTACCGTCTTGCGGACGGCACAAACCGATCCCCTGACGGCGGCGTTTCGGCGAGCTTGCACACGGGGGCCGCCGCCGACCGATCGCCGTCTGGCCGGGCTCGCGGCGCGACAATCGCCCGTACTCGGCCGGGAGCCCCGAAGGTGCGCTCGAAGCGGGGAAACGGCGTTATGTAACGAAAGGCAAAGGGCATCTACACCACGAGTTGGCGAAAGCCGATGCAAAGGCGTGCGCGAACGTAAACAACGGTAGAAAAGTGCAGTTGCTCACCGCTATGAGATGCGTGCCGCAAACTCGGTAATCAGGGGACGTATCCCTCTCCTGCCGCTCGTACTTTCTCTAACTTGACGGACACTCCGTCTCGCGGTTCATGACGACGAAACGATCGGACGATCCTCGGGACCCCGAGTAATTGCTACATCCGAGCGCGGTACAGTTTACCATTGCTCTCGCTGTGAAGTGTCGAAGAGTCAACTACCAGCATGGTGGATACCGGTGTTCGACGTCATGATGATGACGTACGTGCAAGGCATGGATACCGGGTGTTTTTTTTTTAATCTTGCCGATTTGTTTTAAAAGAAGCAGTGAAAGCTACACTTATGCGGTTTGCGCGAGTGAGTTATACGCCCAGGGGGACATTATGTAGTTTGCTCATCTTTGGGATAAGTTGGCTAATTAATTAAAATTCATTAATTAACTTTTAATTAGTGAAAATAGACATATGGTTTCAATTAGAAACTTGCTGAGCGTCGTCCAAAATCCCTAAATCAGTCATTTTCAGAAATACTTTCAGCGCGTGAGAAGCGTAGTGGTGCACTAAATTTACCACTCGTGGAGCAGGTACAAGGCTAGCGGTTTCGGTAAGGCGCCCACGCAATTTTTCCGTCTCTTATCTAGCCCCAGCCTTGTACCTGGTCCACGAGTGGTAACTTCAGCGCACTACTGCGCTTCACACGCGCTCAAAGTCTTTCTAAAAATTACTGATTTAGGGCTTTTGGACGACGCTCAGCAAGTTTCTAATTGAAACCATATGTCTATTTTCACTAATTGAAAAGTTAAGTAGTGAATTTCAAATAATTAGCCGACTCATCGCAAAGATTAGCCACCCACATAATGTCCCCATGGGCGTATAACTCACTCGCACAAACCGCATAAGTGTGGCTTTTATGGCTTTTTTAAAACTAATCTGCAAGAATAAAAATAAAGAACCCCGGTATAGAAAGGTTGCCTTTTGTGATTGGGGCATATCGGCCCTGATATGGGAGGCAGATATTCCCCTATTTAACAGACCCAGATATGGATATATAAAAAATTGGGCAGATCTGGCTAGATAAGGCTTATATAAACTGATATGCTTGATATAGCCAGATATGTTCAATTTTTTATATAACCATATCTGTTTTTTTTATATAAGTCCAGACCTGCCATTTTCGTAAGGGATGCCTCGCTCAGGCGAGGAGCGGGAGCAGACGACGGGAGTTCGTCTGGTACGATGCGGCATTCGCACAGCGGAACTGAAATAAGAAGTAGATTTTCCTGCTAGAAATCGCGTCCCGTGGGCCACAAACTGAAACGTGAGCTTGAATTGTAAGCGTCCGATATTTAATAGGGGTGTGCGAATATTGAAATTTTCGAATACGAATCGAATACGAATAAGACAAAAAAACGGGCTTCGAATATCGAATCGAATATCGAATATGTGTATTGTAATAAAAAATTGAAAAACAAGAGGTAACAGCAGGTTTTATTGCCTTTTTAAAATAAACCAATGCAACTGCATTTTACTGGGCTGCAGCAAGCTAAAGATGTTTCTAGTAATGCACTCGTTACAAATTATCCTGTAAGAAAATTAACTGTTCAAGGTGTTCAGAATGTAAACGCTCCCTACGCGCCGCGACAACATTTCCGCCAGTAGAAAGACCCTTTCACTTGGGAAACCAGCGAAATTTCACTGAAGTTTGAAGAAGTTTGACTTAAGCCCGAGACACATGGACGACAGAATTGTCCGATCCGACGTCCGAACCGACAGTCCGAACGCCGCTCCGAATTGCCACACGCGACAGTTTGAGACACACGCTTCCGACCTTGCATGCGGCACGACGATCCCTTCGGCTCTTCCGCCCAGGAGATCCAAGCACTCCAGCGGAGGTTCGCATTCATAGATCTCTGGTCCCAGATTGACGGTTTAGCTCGCACGAGCGAAGTAATTGGAGCTCGTTTTCGCTAGCGCGTGCATTCTTTGCCGGGGCCATCTTTTCCGAATGGGACAGCGGGATCCACGCGTCCGGCTTCCCGTCGCCCGTCCCGTTTTCTGATTCGTCCCGCCAGACTCAGTACGTCATCATGACGTTCGCGCTAGCTGTGCTGTCATTGACTGGGGGTTTCCGACAGTCCGTCCGCCGTGCGAAACTATCTGGCACGTTGGACGCACGCCGCATCGCCGATCCGACGTCTGAAGCGACCTAATTTTTCGGATCAGGCAGTCGTACTGCCGGATCGGACGTCGGATCGGATGGATTTTTCGCGCATGTGTCTCGCGCTTTATGGATCATCATATAAAAGCAAAAATATGTACTTTTAACGCTTTCATTAGTTATTAATGTAAACCAGTGATGCCAATAAACCCAGCAAATATTGCACTTTTTTTCCGCCAAATGAGTCAACTAGTTTTTTTTTTCTTCGCGCATGCGCACGAAAGTAGAACTTCAGTCGAACCTTTGTCGAACATCAAGTTGAAAGTTCGAAAAAGTCAAACTTAGTCGAACTCGAACCTTGGCAGGTTCGCGACGTCCCTAGTTTTGATTGCGTGGGAGTGGCAGCATAGAGATCATACATACTAACTCTAGAGGAAAAGGTCCGCCATTTTCCCATGCATTCTGGTTGCCGCAAGCGGCGGAGCATGCAGGCGGACCCTCGGGGTCCCACACATGGTTACCAACTGCCTTCGATTCCACAAATATAATTATATCATCAGAGCCGTTTCATGAACTTCAACAATCCACGAACTTACCGGTGGAATGATATTCGCGTTCCTTTCGAAGCTTTCTTTTTGCATAGCGCGCAGATGTACGGCCTCCCGTCAACACTAAACTAAACCAGATAACCGGCTTCGCGGGTGGCCGCGCCCCAGGAATACGAAACCGCGCAATCACCAGATTTTCGAGATTTCGACAGAAGAGAAGTTAATGAAGCGTAATGAGTATACTGCTTTTTATAAGCGTTAGAATAGCTCAGAACTTAGTTTACAACGTTAAATTATCACTGTTTATATTGCTGAGAGTTTTCAGTCTTCGTGATTACCATTGCGACTGTCGTCCTTCAGCTGGCAACATTGGTTTTTTTCTTTCGTGTTCTGTCGCTCTCTTTCGCGATCTTTCACTCGGGACCCAGGATGTCGGCGTACAGGATTTGCCACTCGTCCTCACCCACCTTAACCCCCCTGAGTGGCAGGAGTTGTTGTCGATGGCGATGCAATATTCTCCTCGCACCTAGCTGTTTCTTTTTTTTTTTAATTTTCAAACATTTATATTAGATAATACTCTCGAGATTTATTTTATATTTATATTTCACTCTCGAGGTTCATTATATTGTATCAATTTATAGAACGCGCAATTACATCAAATATTGCTATAAAAGCGCCACACAACAAAGGACTTGGTAAAAAAGAAACCGAAACTGATCCTGTCTTGCTGCCATCGGACATATAGAAACAAAGCAGACCGATAACGCACGCATCATACGCCTTTCTCAATGAAAAAACATATTCATAGGGGAATGCGTGGCAGGCAGATGATTCGTTACTTGCTCGAATATTCGTAGTTTGTGCGAATATTCGCCATTTTTTCCGAATATTCGGCTTTGGCCGAATATTCGGGAAGCTCCGAATATGCAATTTTCGAATCGAATACGTTTCGAATAAGTGAAATATTCGAATCGTATTCGAAATTTCGAATATTGGCACACCCCTAATATTTAACGAAGGGGGGAATCGACGACCCGTGCTTTATTTGCAAAATGTGAGTCTCTATGTTGCTGTACAGACGCTGACACCTACCAGTGTGTAATGGAAGGCTCACGACAAACACATCAGAGGCCGCGTTATCTCACGACATCCGAGTGCGGGTGAAAAGTGGAACTTTTGTTGACAAAACTCCCACAGCAGAAACCTGTGACGCCTTCACTCAGTGTCCGGGAAAGCTAAACACGGAGACGTTACCCGAGGCTCGAGCAAAATTATAACTGAACGTCAGCTACCTTGCCCCGTCGTATTTTGTTTGAGAAAGCTCTCGTTCTCGAAGCCCTCACCAGGTAAGTGAAAAGTCTTACGAAACGTATTGCTAGATATTCCAACCAAGTAGATTTAAGCCATATCCTTTCAGTGGTTCACTCATAATACAATGCTTAAAACGGAGCAAGCTTTTGCGCGTACAGTTTCATCAATTTTCTCTAGTGTATAATGTTGTGTAGTCAGCTGGTTTCGGAAACTTACGCCGTCTGTAAATATCTCTGACAGCCGAGTTGCTTAATTGGAAGTCATCGCAAGAAGTTCGCTTGTTTCTAAATGCGAACTGAAACGGAATTTTTGTTCGTATATTCCCTTAAAATCATTATTTGCCACGGTTAACCTGCTCGTCGCCAGTCTCTCTCTGGGCGTTTTTGCGTTCTTCAGACTTATGCCCGTGCCACACGGGCCACTCGAATGCCATTTACAACGAATGGCATTTGAGCGGACGGCCAATCGGCGCGCGACACTCCGGGCGTGACGCATTCCACGCGCGACAGATTGCGAGCCGATTCGTCGATCACACAAATGTCATTCGTTGTAAATGGCATTCGAGTTGCCCGTATGGCACGGGTATAAAGCCCCTTGATTTTTTTTTAGAAGTACCGCCAACCATTGTTGTGGAAACGCGCAAGACGCGTGCAACAAGCGGGTGCTCCGCCGCCATTCGCTTCCAAGGGCAGCTCATTTCAATGCTTCGCAGCCATTTGCTTCCAAGGGCCCCTCGAGGCACGGGCTTCGTGCACTGGCGCATTTGACACCACTTTTAAGACAAACGAAAACACATCGAGGGGTTTTACTTCACACTAAAGCCCCTTCATGTTTTAAATTTGGGGGTTGTGGGGATATTTATACAGCGTGTAGTTGGTCAGTCATTTAAAGTTGCGACGAGTCACTCGCTGTAGATGAGCAATTTAGCCAGGGCAGTACAACCGCTAGCCTGGGGTCTTTCACGTGCACCACGCAGTAGTGATAGACGACCGCACGCCGGTACGATGCTCATCCAGATCGAAACGGGTTCATGTTTTAAAAGTTGAGCAAGGTGCGTCGATGCACGAGGCAAGTGCGACGTGCAGCCCTTGAGAAGATCATGGCAGAACAGCGCAGCACTGAGCTAGATTTCAGACGCCATGTCTCGAGCATTTCCACAACAATGAATGGCGCCACTTTTCCCAGGATAGAGGGGCTTTACTCCACACCTCCAAGACGCGGGTTTGCAAACCAGTATTCAGACAAAGAGCAGGCCGATATAGGACATAGAAAAGGCAAACTTGCTGCTTTTTTTTTTTTAAATTTGTCTAGCTTAAAATAAAAACTGTAAAAATATACTTTTTTTTTTTTTCAAAAGTTTTAAATGTGGTGATCCAAACGGCCGCAACGCCGCACCCTGTGCTTTAGATAATTTTGAACGTAGTTCGGACTTCGGATCCAATCGGAAATCAGAGCTTATTCAACGTTATGTAAGCCACTATAATCTGCGCTTGTACTGGCTCGTATCTCGCGCCGCCCGTTGGCCGCTTCCGGCTGCAGCGGACGCAGAGCGAAGAAGATCTAACTCGAGACCGGCGCCGAACAGCCCTTGGCCCGAGCCCACCTCGAGTGACGGACCTGCATGTGCAGCTGGGAGCATGCAACTCGTTTGTATTGTATTGTATTGTATTCTGCGGCGCAATCTCTTTGAAACGAGAGTCGAAGTTGGACACGCCAAAAAAGTTAAAAAAAGAAAAAAGGCAAGAAAAAAAGGGGGAGAGGAGGGGGGAGGTCGTCAGGACCCACCATCTGTCGTCGATGACCCCTGGTGGGTGGAGGGTAACAGCTACACGATCACGGTGGTCCAATCGGTACGCGCTGACTTCTCGGTGCGCTGATCACCGTCGCACTTTCCACCACGCCTCCAGTCTTTGCCTAAAACAGGCCACGTGGTCATGTTCATTCGTGACCACGTGTCCATTCGTGACATAACGTAGAATAAGCTCCGTGGTCCGGAAACTTTCCGCGCCATCTATGAGGAAAAGGGTACAAATAAATAGCGGTTGAATCCCCCTTAACCCCGCTTGTAACGTTGGTGGGGACAAGCACTACTTTTCCTTGACGCAACTTTTGTAAACGTTGTTTTTACAGCGTCAGCGGTATTGAGCTTGACGTACTGGTGTCGCTGAAAACCAACGGAGCATGCGCGCGCTCGTCGCAGTTGGTTTTGGCGCCAGGTGAGGGCGTTATCTGCTCTTTCTCGCTTTCGGTCGCCAGTTCGCTCGCTGCTCGGTCGCTCGGTCTTACCGTGGCTGTTGGGATGGAACGCATAGCTGTTCTGTGTGCAGTGTTGTACGCGTTACCGAAAAAAAGTAACAGCATACATTATTCATTACTTGCGAAATAAAGGAAAGCGTTAGCAACGTATGGTACCTCAAAATAAACGGAACGCGTTACCGTTACCGATAAAAATTAACGCAGGTTGCTTTTGCGTTAGCTTTATTTATAAATTGGCGGTAACAGCGTTTTTTGTTTTTTGCGACATCGTTTTACGACACTGGCACAAAAATCGTGGGCGTTGGGTTTTTTTCTAAAGTGGGACTTCTTGACAGGGGGAACAAACAGGCACGAACAGAAAGATGACGAACACCATGATGGTGCCCTTCTGATGCTGTCTCTTTGGTCCCATCAGCTTGTAGTGACGGCTGCGTCTAGACTTAAGGTAATACGAAATGTAGAAAACAGAAACAAAATCGAAGTGTACTTTTTTCAGATCTTGAGAAAGAAGTATAGTGAGTAACATAACTACATGATTCGTTACTTGAAAGAAGTAACGTAAGTACGTTACCCGTTACTGTTTTGAAAATTTGACGAGCACATTACTAAGTTACTGAAAAAGCAACGCGTTATCGGTAATGCCGTTATTGTAAAGCGTTACCGCCAACACTGTTTGTGTGATAGAAAAACCACGGCGTGCCACGATTTTCTTCGGTTTTTGTACCAGGACAGTGACCTGACTGCCTTCAAGAGTGTGCTACGTGCCTCTTCAGTGTTCGTGCTAACAAGATCCCGAACCTCACCACGTACTATGGGTACGCATACCCGCCAAAGCCGGAGGGTCTGCCTCAATAGGATCTCGTGGGCGAGCGTTTGATATCCGCTCGGCACTCTAAGCCATTCTCGTAAAGATGGGGAGGGCGAAGCATACGCCGCAGCACCATGCAATATCATCGAACTATCGCAACAGCTGACGCTGCCCAGCCTAATTGAAGCACGCCTGAATCGTCATTTCTTATCTAAGCTATTCTCCGAAGGCAGTCAGTGGATCAAAACTTTTCTCATGACAAAAATTATCAACCATAAGTGAGTTGTTCTTAGGCAGCACGAAATAGCCGAATAAGGCCGCTAAATGTACAGGGTGTTACAAAAGAAAATTTACACGGTCATTTTTCCGCAAAAATAAACTAGGCATCGCCGAACGCTCATTTTCCGCCCAAAGGTAGCGCTAGAGGTCACAACCAGATGCCAAAGTTTCATCCCGATCCGATAACTTAATCAAAAGTTATAAGTGATTTTCTGAAAATTTCAATGGGAAAATGGTGGCCGACGGAGTTTTCAAACACATGGGGCTCTATGGCACCAGAAACCGAAAACGGGCAAAAATGGGCTCCATTTTCCCATTAAAATTTTCAGAAAATCACTTATAACTTTTGATTAAGTTATAAGATCGGGCTGAAACTTTGGCATCTGGTTGTGACCCCTAGCTCTACCTTTGGGAGGAGAATGAGCGTTCGGCGATGCCTAGTTTATTTTTTGCGGTAAAAAAGACCGTGTAAATTTTCTTTTTTGACACCCTGTAGAATACTCACATTATCATTTTCTTATTTACTTGGTATTTTGTGCTTGTACCTTATATTTGCTACTTTGAAAATCGGGCAAATAATTTGAAACGCTGCTTGTTATGCTGGCTTTCCAGACAATCATGACTGAAAAACTTTTTACCTTTGAATGAAGATTCGAATGAATCATTCATCGCTCATACTAACTGGGTCGTGCTCCTGGAAACTAACTCAATAACATTCTTACGTCAGACAGTTCGAAAAAGCAGTCATACGGTTAGCGCACGACCAAAATATCGCCGAGAAAGTGCAGTCTTCAAATGCTGGTGTGCTAGCCATGTCAAAGCTTGCAATTGTATTGTTCTTCATAATTTCTCGTATTTGGCTTTTAGTAAGTGATATATTTATTTTATGTATAGTGCTTCCTACAATCGCTCTGACGAAGGCTTTACAGTGCAGCCCTATGGATTTCCAAATGGTGAGATGAAAGATTGGCCGGACTGCACACAATCTGACAAAGGCATATTGAGATGTAGTCGACACGCGACTAAGGTTTGTGTTTCACTTTCGGTTCCAGAAGGTTAAAATGTTTTGCCAGTTTCTGTTAGGCCTGTGTCAGATTTTATTAGTCGGATATGAAGTATAAAGATCGAAACATTTTGAGGCAAAATCTGGCTTCTAAAATGTGCGTATCTTGACTGATAAAATACATACATGGTTCATAAACCCTACAAATATTTTAAAAACAAGCGAGTGGTGTTTTAATTTCAATGAGGACAAATCTGGGAAATTGCTCTAGTGTTTTATTAGAGAAGCATTATTCATAATCCTCGGAAACAATTTCATGAACAAGGGAGACAACGAAATTGCCTCCAGGTGCCTGCTCCAGCAGGCGGTGCTTCTGGGGCGCATGTGACCTAATTTGCATACAAGGGTTTGAAGTTCTACAAGGCTCCAAAAATGTTCGCGAATGCGAACACATTGTGTAAAATACCCGAGACGCTTCGACATCACAATAAAAATGAAGAAAATAAACATAAAGAACTTAATAGTGTTCTATGACCAACTGTTATTTCCACTAAAGAAACACTGTCACCCAGAGATTAATGAACCGAAACAAGTGGTGTACGAAAAGTAGACACAACATGCCGCCGTGTTCTCAGAACCACGTTTAAAACATTCTTAATCTTTGTACACAAGAGGCGGTTTATGCACGTAGTGACTGTTTTAATAGCTATCTCCTTAGAGCCGAAATTATTGCTTGAAAAAATTGTATTACTTGGATTACCATCCCAAAGTGAGTCGTATACAAAATGATAAACTTCACAATCGATAGCACTTTCAAAGTTTACGACGACACCCCAACGCTACCCTCATGAACCAAAGTACAGGCTTGATATCTTGCAGATAATTACTCCAGTGTGAATTATTTTAAATCTCATGCAATTTATTAGAGAATGATCGCTTATTCTTAATATAAGATAATTTCAGAAACGCGATGGGTGAAGACAATACATTTCATACTTGTTGCGATTATTGTTTCAGCAAAAGAATCTCTTAATGATGGTGTTGCTGCTTTAACCCCATTGAACTACTTGTAAAGTTGAGCAGCTCGTTTTCAAGACTTCAAAATGATACGGCCATTCTACCATAGTCATGGCGGAGAAAGATGTGCAAAAAGTTTAAGTAACGTGCATTTGATTACACTACCATGAGTAAGGATCTGGTGACCTAACTGAACGCTCGAATATTCTCTGTTAGACACAAACCAGAAGTTCGATCTCGTGTGCCTCGACCCAGCACTCACACGCTCTTCAACTTCTGGGAGCAGAAAAAAAGCGGAGATGCTTTTACTTGCATCGTGTTTAAAATATGTATCCGTGCGGTATACACTACGGTTAAGATGTAATATCATGTCCACACCAGCTCATTCCTCATATTCATTTTGCACATCGTTTACAGCCACTTACAAAGCGAGGCAATGCATACGCAATTCGATTCAGGTACATAATTAAGAACTTCTAGCGCATTCCCAATCCTGCAACGTTCCAGTGCTGGTAGAGATAAACACATCTTTATGGTTAACAATAAGGAATTGTAAAAAACAACGAAGCGTTTTGTAGTTGTGAACAATTGAGACTACCTTTCGCTAATACTGGGTGTTCGATGGTCGGACGCATCTTATTACAGCCAAGAGAATCTATTTACATGAGACATAATTACCGCTGTTTGCTCCACTCCTTTTGTTCTAACGGAAATATTTCTCGGTACCGCACTCGAAAAAAATGTCGATTGCGTCTTCGCGTGTCTTACTTTTTTCGATATATCGTCTTCTGAAAACGTAATCGAGGTGCGGGTAGAGCTAAATAATGTGCAGCTTCTCAAGTAAGATGATAAGCGATTTCTTGTAAATGGGTTACCCATCGGAGCATTTGGATCTAGGATTAATATATATACATGAAGGTTATTCTAGCCCTATATTAAAAGCAGGAATATGCGACATTGCAAAATAGTTTGAATGTTTTTGGAGGTGCTCTGTGGTGGCAACTCCTCTTGCTGAGAAACGTTAATTGGCAGAAATATTGCAGACATGTCCAAGCAAATATCTTTAAAACTAAAGTGAGCATCAGTAGCGACGGAATTAGAAGTGTGATACTGGTATTTTGCTGGCGTTTTTGTTTCCAAATAAGTATTAAGACAAAAAAATTTCTGATATGATAAGCAAAGCAGTTTCGGCGTCAATAATGGTCCCTGCAAAAATTAAAAACAAAATCAGGCATTTGCACTGGTCTTCCTTCAATAGACTCTATCAAAAGAAGCGTGCCGATGCAATCACACGATGGAAGCCAATGTTTAACCATCCCAAAGTGAGTCGTACACAAAACGACAAACTTCACAATCAATAGCAATTTTAAAGTTTCTGACGACAACCCAACGCTAAGCTCATCAACCAAAGTACAGGCTTGATATACTGCAGATAATTACTCCAGTGTCATTTTTTAATCTCTTACTCTGAAGCGATGGGTTAAACACAATTCAATTTATAAGTCCTCAAGACACTATGGCTCAGTACTCCACTCCCCCGGTATATTTTAACGATATTTATCGGTCGTGAATATACTCGACGCTTTCAATAGACCACCTGTCGACCAGCGATTGCTCCGTTTACAAACAGTGTCATCATTGGACCTTCTGAAACGCACAAGGGCACGACGTAGGGATACGAGCTGATAATCTACATTTGGTGTTGCATATCTCTAAGTGCCGCGGTTACCTGCGTGCATCACTTCATTTGCTTGAGAAGCTACAGAGCAAGGACCTGTAGCAACTCTAGCAGTAGATGAATCTTCACTTTCGAACAAACAGTCCCGTATAACAGTCCCCGATAAAAACTTTTGTGACGAAATATCTCTCCTGGGATATATGAAATATTATTATAACATACGCTAATAACAAACCACTTTTATCTGGCATATTCTTGAGCCGAATATTTGTATTTTTATAGCGAACATTTTTAAACTACAAAATGCTTAAGATACTCGTTTAAAAACAAAAATGGCTTGAGCAATTAAGTAAACAACAACTATATGAATGAATATCGGTAAAGTTGTCAGGGTCAACCTATTGGCGAGAGTTTTATTAGATAACTTCGAACCCCTTAGAATCCTTAACCTAACTAAGACAACCTTCATGGAGGTTTTCTATGATCTGTAAACCCGCTAACACAGCAATAAAATATACCCAATTATATAGCTGCTTCCATATAAACACTCTAGGTCAGCAACCCAACTACGCAGTCTCAATGGTTTTAAACTCTTAATTAACCCTCAACATTCCAAGTTTAAATGTGCACGACCCCCACCTTTTTCAAGGGGACACACAATTACCTTATTAAAGCCCGCCTAACACTCTCGAGCAAATATTTAAAATAGCAAAACTTCCTCTGAGAAGGGGCGTCTAATCGATCTCGAGAATGTTTTGAGTTCATGACCACATATCCAAGAAACGCGTTCTAGGCAGTCCTTGGTTCTTCATAGAAACTATAAATTGGAACAACATCCAACAAATACCCACGTCACCGTGCGTCCTTGATGCACAAACCACGTCCATGGTGCTTTTCGATGATGGGCATCCAAGATTCATGTTCGCGATGAAGTTCAAGGCCATGGTTCATGATGCACTCAAGTTAAGAAAAAAAAAACTAAAACTAAATATGATAGGTTCTCGGGTGCACTTTGCTAAGCTTGAAAAAGGAGTCTCTGAGGAAAACGTCTTCATTGTCAACGCTGTCACACGCCCGACGCGGGCACAAGGATCCGCGGGCGAGGATGGCTTGGAGGCAGTGGCAACCAGCAGAGAGAGTGTGGTCCAAGTCCTCAAGAAGGCGACGGCCTCGGCCCGTGGTGAATGGGGCAGCGCATGATGTCCTGCTGGATGGTGGACGTGGACGCAGAGTGGAGGCTCGTCGAAGGTCGCGTGCCCAGGTAGCACAGCTGGGGCACGTCATAGTTCGAAGAGGAGGCCAGGCTACCAGCCTCCGGGGCCCTTTGCTAGGAGTCGGTGCCAGCCGCACTCGAAGTGAAGCGGTGACTTGCGCATCTCCAGCATTTGCATGATGCCGTTCTCCTGCGGGAGGTCCATGGCGCTGGGGACGTACGTGGTCCCCGGAATACACTTGGAGCACTGCCGCCGCAGGGCGGGTCGCTGGCGAGACGCCCGGCAGCGGACGGCGAACCGCAGCTCTTCCGCCATCTCCGAGCAGAGAGATTGCTGCGTGGAACAGAAAACCAAGTTCTGCGCCCCAGAAGCGGACGGTTATACCAGAAGGCAGAAAAGGGCGAGGCGCTACGCCGTTAAGGTGCCTCCACGTCTTTCAGGGCATGGAAAAGGAAAGAACGCCGGGGGTGATAATTGCTCTATGTGCTATGTTTAATATGGTCATGATATTGATTCAGTTGACATACAAGGAAACTTACGACATATAATTATTTCGGATATGAAACATGTTCAAGCAAATGTTCCCAATGCATCGTCTTCGCTGTAAAATAAGGTTGTCTCTAATGAGATAAAAAAAAAATGCTTTATTTCTATTGTTCTAGGTTTTGGCCCAGTGCTTCTCCTGTAGTATTTTGGAATAGAAGAAGACGTATCGGTTAAAACAAGAGCTTTTAAGCCGTATGACTGCGAAAAAAAACATGGAGGCACCTTACGAAATGGCTATAAGCAGCACTAGTACATCTACCATGCAACCAAACGGCAAAACAAAAGCACATCAGCAGAGCGCGCAGCTGACGTAGAGAGCAACACAAAAGTTGAAGCACACTCCCGTTTTTCGTTTTATTTTTAGCTTCAGTAAAATTGCACAACCTCATTCAGTCACTAAAGTTCCGAAGAAAAACGAAAAGAAAACATTCAATGTTTTCTTTTTGGAAAAAAAACCGCTTCCTGTACAGTGAGTTTCTTAAACCAAATTTTTGTTCATTGGCGTGTGATTGTTGAGGAAAAACCTTTATTCATTTAGAAAACGTATCGGGTGCAGTGCACTTAAGCTATGCACGGGGATTATCAGACATAAGAACGCCGGTTTAAAGACAGTCAGCAAATGCTCTATTCAAGGTGCAATCCTTAAAACTTTGTTGCCATTTTAAGCTTGAATTCGGAGGAAACATTTTAAACTGGATTGTAGTAAATCTCAGTAATAAAAAAACGTTAACGTTCCTGGCTTAAAGGCTGACGTATAACCTCGGCTTTCTGCAAGAGAAGATGATCCTCTTTGCACTCCATTATCATAAGCTGTGAGGAAAACCAAGTTGGGGCAAGGTAAAAAGTGGAGAGAATATAAGAAAAGAAGAGCGGGCAAAAAGTGGAACGCGAAGTATACGTCGGGCTTGAAGCGTGGGTTTGAACAAACTACAGGAGACGCCTATGTAGTTGTTAATAAATTGTTCATAAATAAAATCTCTAACGATTGGTCTTTGGACTTCATAAAGCCTCAGTGAGTCAGAATTTGCAACAAACAAAAAGAGAGAATGAGGCTTTGACATTTTTAACATCGCTGCAAAATACATTCTACCCATAACAGATTAATTTGCATCTTAAAAGGCTCCTGACAACACTAATATCGATCATTTTAAATTACTCAAACGCGTCGGAAACGCGTGGCCAAGCATTAAACACTAATGCGTGGCCAAGCACTAATGACTAAACATCGGCCGTCTCCTACTTTTTCTTTGTACTCTCAGTATGGCGTGCTGACAGAACGTTCGTCGGAACGAATGCATGTTTCAGCTGAAGTCGGTATCCAACTCCTAATGATTTGAATACATTGAGGTTTTTATCATAGTCCCAACAACGTGGGAAGAACAGATCAGGGGGTATGGGACTGACCCCTGCAGCTGTTCCTCGGGGATTGCAGCGTACAACACATTGTATTATTCTTTATCTTTTGGGAGACGAATGTAGCACGGCACTTTTAGATTTAAAAGTACTGGGGCAGAACTTCACACAGCACCATCGCAACGTAGCCCCTCATGTCGCTCACCAAGGTCCGCTACACATCGTTTTCTTCCTAGTCTTTAAAAAAGAAGAGGAACTGCAAGGCGACACTTCGTCTGCACGCGAACTAAGGTCTCTTAAAGAACTATCGCGGTTGGTCGGTAGGCACGTGTCACTGTCCATGAACGATGTGAGTGAAAGAGTTAAAGTTAAACGAAACTTCCTGTTTAAAGTAATTAAGAAAGGCATGAAGTGCACCATCTCGTTAATTACGTCAGAGATTCGGGCAATGCGTTTCAAATCAAGCTTTCTAAAAAAAGGTTTTCTGCAGATACGCAGTTTACCAGCTTGATATTTTTAGTGCGATCTCTAGCACTCATCTCAGTCGTTTGCACTAATTTAAAATAATAGTATCTAGGTTGAGGTTGTCAGTGGTCCTTTAAATGCTGTCAGGCAGTAAAGTGGCTGCACGTTTGAGCTGTTAAGTATTGTTTGAAATGAAGCAGGTTGACGAAACATTTTAAGCGCGTGCACTAGTAATAAGAAGCTTTTAGAGCCTACAAAAATATAAACTTCGCGACCGAGCTAACTCATATGATTTGAAGTCGCGTGAACCATCATAGACCACTCCTAAAGGTTTTTAAATATAATTGAACTGACGGAAGTGACACATATGACGCGTGCGCTCCAAGTCCAACAAAGAGGTTGTGAAAAACAACCGACTCGGTTCTATCGCCCCAAAAGTAACGAGCCATGTTACTTCACTACGAAATCTAAAAGCAAAAATACCTGTAAAAATTTAACAACTATATTCTTCCAACAATTTTGTTTTCGTGCTATCTTGGTTAAATCTACATAAACTATGTTCCCTTAAAATATATCAGTCCAATTAGTGGCTTTAATTATATATCTGTCATTTCTAGGGTGGTGGACACCTTTCGAAGTTTTGAATAGATCTGAATTTCTATATTTCCCGATTAATGACAGCAATAATAAGGCAGCTAAACCACCCCTTTCCTGGAGATTTCCTTTATTTCCTTCTAATCAGTTTAGGTTAGTGTAAACACTTATTCAGAATTTTGATTTTCAATTTTCAAAGCCCCAAGATTTCGTCAAATTTTAACTAGCGCGACACTCTTAGCACAAGCAAGGAATCGTGGATTATTCATGTTCTATTAGAATAAAAGGCTTTAATCGAAACTACAGTCTGGTAGGTATTACTCATACTCGACAGGAACCTCAGCGTGCAATTTTGTAGCCTGCCAAAGTAAAATGTGAAAATCACTAATGTGATGTTCGCGCTAACATTGTCGCCCAGTGTGCAACCTTGGGCACCGTGATTTTTCATTACTTGTCATCGCCGCTTGAACAACCATGGAATGCGCGCCCCATTTTAGCTTAGGATGAACGTAATTCGACGTTATAAGCGCTTCCAGCCTAATCAGAACTGTAAATGTTTCACGTGACTAAACGCCCGGCTGTCGCTCTGTCCCAACCGATGGTCAGGTGACAGACTCAACGCATTAACTGAGGTTTAATTGCATGAAACCTATCGTGAGGTGAAACTGATTATAAGTCGGTGGGCAGTCAACAATATCATTTGGCCACAATCTGGCTATACACTCTAAAAAGTTCTTGCGTCTACTTTCCCGCACAACTCTCGGAGAGCTAATCACCGCAACTTACGGAGGCAGCTCATCGAATGACACTGCCGAAGCATATGTTTAGACCAAAAAACGCAGTCTGAGTTGTGACATTAAGCAATGCAAAACGTCACGCTCGCATTGCTTAATGTCACAACTCAGACTGCGTTTTTTTGGTCTAAACATATGTTTCGGCATTGTCATTCGCTGAGCTCCCTCCGTAAGTTGCGGTGATTGGCTCTCCGAGCGTTGTGCTGGAAAGCAGACGCACGGGCTTTTTTTAGGGTGTACAGGCCCCTTAATAAGCTTTTCAAATGTAAGATTACAGCACGTCAAACCTACCCGGTCGGTCTGTGCGTGCTTCCGGGAGTTTATGCAGAACTCCATGACGGCAGTAACGATGGCGACGGCGAGTCCACAAAGAAGCACGACGAAGACGCCTCCGATGTTGGCGAGTCCCAGGGCGTTGGCCTTGCCCTCTTTATTCTTGTCGTCCCGGTTGCAGGTCAGACCGGGGCTCTTCCACCACTTGTTGTACAGCATCTGAATTACGCCTTTCTCTTGTAGGTCCAGAATGGCCAAGGAGATCTTGTCCCTCCACGGCGACCCTGAATCAAGGAACGTCCAAAGATTCGCGATGTTAACTTCAAGCTTGAGGAGATAGGTATAACTGCAAGATTGTACACCAGCGGCGGGTGATATATACGTACTGTGATTCACACTTGAATATTTAAGGACAACTTTTCCGAGGTGTGAAACGACAGTAAGAGTCTGCCAGCAATTCATTTCATTGGGTCCTTTCTGTTTTTACTGTAGGTTTGGCGATGTAATAACTTTAGTTTAAGAGGAAGCTGAAGCCTGAGCGAAGTAAGCCTGTAACCTATTCGGTGCTTTCGCAAATTATAGTGGAATCGTTTGCGTCAATTGAAATGGTGGGCTTGTACATGGTGATTGTGTGGAAAGAGCTATAAGCGGTTACGTGTGGGTTCGACGAATTATAACAATGATGTCAGTTATGACTAATATTTAATATATATATATATATATATATATATATATATATATATATATATATATAATTTCATGTGATAAAAATATACGTGAGAGTTTTAATGGCATAGTAAATCATTAAAAAAAGGTAATATGACTCGCTAAACTATCACTGAATCTTACAATTCTTTAGTTTTCATGCTGTATCCTGATTCTTAAACTTCCAAGAACCGAAGAAAGAAGGCCTAGTTTTAATTTTGAACTACAGAAAAATGTGTGCCTTAATTTACATCTCTTTTTTCAATACTACGCACAGGTAATAAAATCAGTATTAAATCTAGTATTCAACTGTTCACATGTCATGTTTTTCGCGATAGAGCCCTCTGAGGGTATAGGCAGCGATGGTCTAGTCCGGTTAGAGAACTTTATCTCGGCACTACATAAAAAAAAAACCCATTCAAACGTATCTCGCCTGATTATACAAAAGATTCAAAACACTTTAATACTATTTCCAGTATAAGTAACCAAACCAATACTACAGCCTGACGTCTGAGCACGGGAAAAATGAAAACTTCACTACAATTTCAGTTCTCAATAGGCTAAGACAACGAACCTTTTAAGAGTACCAGACTTCGCATTATGCCACTTTTCTTAATTTCAGCGGTATGATATGTAATTGCCACTCTGGTAAATTAAGAAAGAGCAGTCCTTTGTTAATCCACAGTACAGCCACAGCGATAGTTGCTAAATGTCACGGCGAAGTCGTTGGACGTCGGTGTCGCGTCCACGCACCATGGTGTCTTGACCGCGAAGTCCCAATGGGCAATATGCAAAATAGCAGTGACCCTAGCAGTACACGTGCACTCCGGGAGCAGGAGACTTTCAACGGGTAGTTTTAGTTTCGGTTTCGCAGGATTGTACATCTGTCGTCTGCTACCGTATACGCACCGCCATTGCCCACGTCATCGTGGATTGCTCCACACTAACGCGCGATGCTGTAAGTACCCTCCTTTTTACGTCGCTACACCACAGACAGGGCGAATCACAAAACAATTATGATTTTTCTGACTGTTAAGAAATGAAGCACGCGGGGTTTAAGCACCCGTAAGTCAGTGTTCCATAAACTACCATCCGAACAGGTCACGTCTCGGGTCCCTTCCTTAAAGGGGCTATGCAACAATTTTTTTACTATGCGCAAATACCGCTTAGAACGGATCCCTGACGTCAATGACCTATAAAACACGCGTTCGTTATTCACCCTACGCAATAGAAGTCCCGCAAAAAAATTAAAGAAAAAAATTACACCATCTTCCCGAGGGGAACCATAGGGTGATGCGGAGCATCGTGTTGGTTCCGAGGAAAGAGTCAGTTGCGTGCTGACGTCGAGAGATGGCGCCACCGACTGCCCTAGCGTTACCCCCTACGCGAGCCTTCGTCGCGGCTCGCGGCAGAGAAACTTGGAACGCTCGCCGCTCGCCGTTTATTTTTTTTTTTCACACTTGAAGGAGAGGAGACTAGAGGAGGAGAGTTGCGCGTGCGCGCGCGGTGTGAGGAGAAGCGAACGCACGCGCAGTGCACGCAGCTGGTAGAGAGAGAGAGCGGAGAGAGTAATACGCAGCTGTTGGAGAGAGGGAGGGAGGAGAGTTACGCGTGCGTAGTTCGAGTGCCGACTACAACGCCGACGCCGCGGGACATAGACCCGAGCAAGAGATGCCCCGCATCTAAAACGAGTAGCGTTCACGCCCTCAACTCGCAGCCAGAACAAGCGGCCACGTGATCTGGAGCCGATTATTTGCCGCCAATGTTGATCATAGCCTCGCGCTGGGGTTGGAAAAAGCACAGGACACGCTCTGAGTTCCAGACATTGTTATGGCTCGGCTATTGTTGTCGTTGCAGCGATTGGACACGGGCCACTACCCGAATGCTTCTCGAGCTATCAATTATCACGAGCCCAAATCGAGTGCCCACGCAATGCTCGGGTCCAATCTATGAACCGCATTCAAATATCGTAATATGGGTGTACTGCGATCCCTACGTTACGTCATTGAATTTTGCAAAGGAGAGATTGAATGAAAATGATCGCTTTTGTCCTTGAAATTACACCGCAACAAAGGAGCTTCATGGCCAGTGGCATTGCATGCGAGTATCCTTGAGTCCCACTAGTGCAAGTAAGCTCGTGTAAAGTGAAAAACATTCCAATTGAATATCGTTGCACAGCTCCTTTAACATAAATTTCGGTGCCGAAACCCCTCGAGAAGACATGGACCGCCTACGCAGGACCCGCGGCGTTGTCACCTCCGCCGTCGCCAGGACTATGTCCCAGCTGGACGATCTTATCCGGAACCCAAACAAAACAGAGCATGGCTTGCGGCTCCCGCTAGACAGTCTCATCCAGAAGCAGACAAGCCTAGTCAACTTGGACCAGGATATTCTGACATCGACAACCGATGACGACTTGAAGAACGAGATCGAGGGAGCAGAGGACTACCGTACTGGGATCAGCCACGGCATCACGCTCCTTCGGTGCGCCCAGGGGCCCTATGTCGCGCTTTTTGGATTCCCAGGGCGACCAGGGAGAGGGAAGTGACGTCAGCAACGCTCTTTGGATGTTGATTGGTGGAGTCGCTGATGACAATTTTTTTCAGAAAACAAAGAAAAAGGGAGCGGAACTCGGTAAGCCGAAAGGTTCGTGGTGTTGCTAAGATACGTTCATTCACACCTACGAAACTTCCTTCTCCCTAGTCGCCGTGGGAGTCCAAAAAGCGCAACATAGAGCCTCTGGACAAACTGAACCAACCCACGAACATCGCCACGCGTGTTGAAAACACTCCAATCGACACACTGCAGCCCAGCGTCCTTCCTCCCACAACGGAAACCCTGAGCAACCTGTCTCCCACCGGAAACGTCCCTACAGCACCAGCACAAGGCAGTCATCGAAGAGCCGCCCTTCCCAAACTCCAGGTACCTACATTTTCTGGAAACATGTCACTAATTTTCAGGGATTCTGGGACCATTTTGATGTCACAATTCACAAAAATGCCGATCTCATGGCATACCTTACTCAAAACGCAAAGCGGGCTGTCGAAGAAAATCGTCTTTATGAGCAGAAGTATGACCTGGCAGTTTGCAAACTTTATGAAAGATTTGGAAGACGCCATATCTTGATCAACGAACATATTAACCAGCAACTGAATCTCCCGAAAAAAAGCAGCTCAAGAAACATCACCAACTTCGTCAGCTGTTCCACGCCATTCGCTTCCGCACAACATTGTTAGAAGGCTTGGATGTTCCGCCCGACAACTACGCGGTGGTTCTTGATCGGGTTTTGATGACAGCTCTTACCGAGGATCTAGCACTCATGTCCCGCCAAAAAATAAAGGAGAGCGCGACAACAGCCAGCCCCAACGTGCTTGAATGGCGCCTAGATAATCAAGTCAAGCTTATCATGTTGCTTCTTCAAAATCAGATAGAGATACGAGAGGAAGGATGCATGGAGCAACCAACTCGGGCATCCGAAGGCACACCACATCAGCCGAACTCACAAACTCCTACCGTGGCCAGTGGGAAACCAATGAAAGGCGATGCTGAAAGGGTCAGTGCGGTTCCCAGACCCGCGGGGTTCCCAGCAGCGTCCCCAATGACGATGACATTCCTTTCCTACTGTGGAAAGTCGGTCAGATCGCAGCGCATTTTCCCGGGAGAGATCAAGTTCCTCGAGCGTGCAGAATTATTCTTCCAGGTGGGCGAGAGATCAACAGGCCTGTCCAACGGCTCTTCCTTCTTGAGGCAGCATCGACACCAGCGCCGGCCGGGCAGGATGTTGAGAAATAAAGGACGAGGAAGAGCGCGTGGACGATCAGGGGGCACGCGGGGCTTGGACACCCGTAAGTCAGTGTTTCATATCCAACCATCCGAACAGGACACGTGTCTTGTCCCTTCCTCCACACTGGCACTGGGAGCGAGCGAAAACACCGCAACGGCGAACTAAGTGAACGCCGATCGGCGTACGGCGAACGCCGTGCCAGCTCACTGCGTGCATTTGTTTGGAACCTCAAGGGAAAACTACTGAGACTATACTCCAGTTTTAAAACACCCTTGATTCGCGGATCGCTATTTTCAAACAGGCTAACGCGGTACAAAACTAACCTCGCAGTACAAGAATGCGTTCAAGCGCAAACACGCACCTCTTACCACGTCGCCGTGCGAAAATTGGCCACGGTAACAAGGGTGTTTGGAAACGGAAGTAATAGTCTCAGTGGCTGTTCTCGAGGTTGCAAACAAATGCACGCAGTGAGCTGGCACAGCGTTAAGCCTGGTTCAGACAGTTGCGCTTGACGGCGTTCGACTGCGTTACGGCAGCGAGAAACCAGGACATTCCTGCTGCTTGTATCGCGTGCCAAGATGATTCCTTGAATTGGATTCCACGCTTCATACGAGCAGCGTCAAATATCGTTTGAGGGGGCATGTTTAAGGGTTGGAGCTGACTTTATAACGATCGCAGCCTCCGTTCCAGCCCGATGTGGAAGCCAGCACTGCAGCGAGCACAGCAGCCATTGTTGATGTAATAGCCATGCGGCTTACTTAGCTTCCTTCTCGTTTGCATTCGTTTGTGAGCGTTTATATTTTCATTTTGGTTTTAACTGGGATGAAAATAGCCACGTAGCGCACACTAAAAACGTTTCCGAAAACAAAAAAAAAAAAGTTCATACCGTTTATTTATATTTTTTATTTCTGTATTTTTTTAAAACTAGTGTTTTTCTTTCACAAGAGACGCTTGGCAACATTGTACGACAAGCAAGTTGGGGCCAGTCGGAGTTCACAAGACGCTAATTTCTTCGATGTGAACCTGCCGTTTTTGCCTTGTGTCTTGTGCAGTTCTCGTGTTCCCGTGTTGGAGTGCATAGTTAACGTTCGTGCGCTCGACGGGGCGAGTGTGTGCGTGAACCAGGGGGGCTATGTAGCGCTTTTTGGACTCCCAGGAGACTAGGGAGAGGGAAGTGACGTCAACAACGCAGAAAATGCAGATTGGATTTTGATTTTGTTTTCTTCTGTCAACATCCAATCTGCGTTTCTCTAGTCGTTGACGTCACTTCCCTCTTCCAAGTCTCCTGGGAGTCTAAAAAGCGCAACATAGCCCCCCTGGACTGCTCTGAGGATAGTTCTAACGAGCTGGTACCGCTATCACTGGATTGGGTTTCGTCGTCCAAGAAGCTTTTCTCTGCCTCCTCCTACTTGACACTGAGAACTTCTTCACGGTTTGTGTGTGCTCGGTGATTGAATGATTCTGATTGAGCTGTCTTCGGTCGTGACTGTGCACTGTCACAAACGTTGCTGTGCGTCTTAAATTGTGTATGCAGCTTTAGGACTAATGGAAAAAAAAAACTGTTTTGGCATTCTACGAGTCTTTCTGAATTTGCTTATATCTTCCCCAAAAACGCGAGCATTCGTCAGTGTACTACAAAAATTAAGATGCGAGCTGCACGCGGTAATAATTTTGTATGCATTTTTGTAGCGCAGCACGCGAAAGGAATGCAGCTGCCGTCGTACTCCCCGTCAATTACAGCCTTCGTTCGCCGCGGGAGACGGCAAGAAAGCACTCTCTTGCCGACGGCGACCACGTTCGTTTTAAAAGCTGAACCGCATGTAATCAATTTAGCGAGCGACGAGACTATCGACGGAGACAGCGTCGAGCGACGGCGATTTCTCACGGTCACCCGTCGCGTCGCTCGGTTTTGTTAATTTCTAGGAAATGTCGCTCATTGCCTTGGCCGCTTGTTCCCGTCGCGCAACTGACCTAGCGACTGCGAAGAACTGACTTACTGATACACGAAGACAAGTTTGCGCCCTCAAATGGTCAGTATAAAAGACTTAAAGACAGTGAAGAAAGTTAGCAGGGAAGAAGTGGCCGAGTGGGCTAACGCGTCTCAGCTCGTAAGCTTGAGGTGGGAACCTCCTGGGTTCGATTCCCACTGCCCCCGCCCGTAAGTTAGCGATTAGTGTGATCGTGTGTTTGTGTTGAATGCATTGTGTCGATTGTGTGCTAAAAATGTGGGTGTGCATGTTTATATGTATCTACTTGCGAATGAAGAAGTAGTGAAATAAACTATAAATAATCGGCGTCCTTTTTTGTGTACATTTAATTGGACGTTGACTAGCGCCACCTGGATTACTATTTCCAGTTACAATTTCTGTTGCGCCTGCCGTCTGGTGGTAAGTGGCATAACCCCACACCCTTTTTTTTTACCGGAAATCACGTGACTAGTTGCGTTTCCGCTCTTCCGTTGGAGGTTGCTCTAGTTACTAGCTAGAGGTAGTAAAATACATGGATTCTACTTTGAAGCTAGTAACAGTTTCTAGCTTCTTGACCTAGTAACCGTTACTACCTTGACTGTTCCGCCCGACAACTACGCGGTGGTTCTTGATCGGGTTTTGATGACAGCTCTTACCGAGGATCTAGCACTCATGTCCCGCCAAAAAATAAAGGAGAGCGCGACAACAGCCAGCCCCAACGTGCTTGAATGGCGCCTAGATAATCAAGTCAAGCTTATCATGTTGCTTCTTCAAAATCAGATAGAGATACGAGAGGAAGGATGCATGGAGCAACCAACTCGGGCATCCGAAGGCACACCACATCAGCCGAACTCACAAACTCCTACCGTGGCCAGTGGGAAACCAATGAAAGGCGATGCTGAAAGGGTCAGTGCGGTTCCCAGACCCGCGGGGTTCCCAGCAGCGTCCCCAATGACGATGACATTCCTTTCCTACTGTGGAAAGTCGGTCAGATCGCAGCGCATTTTCCCGGGAGAGATCAAGTTCCTCGAGCGTGCAGAATTATTCTTCCAGGTGGGCGAGAGATCAACAGGCCTGTCCAGCGGCTCTTCCTTCTTGAGGCAGCATCGACACCAGCGCCGGCCGGGCAGGATGTTGAGAAATAAAGGACGAGGAATAGCGCGTGGACGATCAGGGGGCACGCGGGGCTTGGACACCCGTAAGTCAGTGTTCCCTATCCGACCAGCCGAACAGGACACGTGTCTTGTCCCTTCCTCCACACTGGCACTGGGAGCGAGCGAAAACACCGCAACGGCGAACTAAGTGAACGCCTATCGGCGTACGGCGAACGCCGTGCCAGCTCACTGCGTGCATTTGTTTGGAACCTCAAGGAAAAACTACTGAGACTATACTCCAGTTTTAAAACACCCTTGATTCGCGGATCGCTAATTTCAAACAGGCTAACGCGGTACAAGACTAACCTCGCTGTACAAGAATGCGTTCAAGCCCAAACACGCACCTCTTACCACGTCGCCGTGCGAAAATTGGCCACGGTAACAAGGGTGTTTGGAAACGGAAGTAATAGTCTCAGTGGCTGTTCTCGAGGTTGCAAACAAATGCACGCAGTGAGCTGGCACAGCGTTAAGCCTGGTTCAGACAGTTGCGTTTGACTGCGTTCGACTGCGTTGCGGCAGCAAGAAACCAGGACATTCCTGCTGCTTCTATCGCGTGCCAAGATGATTCCTTGAATTGGATTCTACGCTTCATACGAAGCACAGATGTGCCGGTGACTCGCTTTCAATTCTCGCCGCAACGCAGTCAAACGTACTCAAACGCAAGTGTCTGAACCGGCCTTTAGGGTTTTGTTGATCTGCATTCACCTGACTTCGCCGTTGGGGCGTTTTCGCTTGCTCCCCTACCAGCAAAATCGTAATTGTTTCGTTATTCGCTGTGTCTGATGTGAAGCGACGAGGAAAAAAGCGTACGTACTGCACCGCGCGTAAGTGTGGAGAAGTCTACGACGACGTGTAGTGGCGGTGCGGAAACGATAGCGCACGACAGATGCACAACCCGACGAAACCGAAACCGTAGCTAACCGTTTACAATCTCCCGCTCCCAGAGTGCACCTGAACCGATAAAGGTGCTGCTATTTTGCATATTGCCCATTGGCTTCGTTCTCACGAGCATGCACCTCACAATGTTTCCTGCGACGAACGGCGACAGGCGTCAGCGTTGCCACCAGCGTGTCTTTCAGCGTCTCACTCGTGTGTCTTGGCGACGCCAAGACACCCGCGTCTGCTGCTTTGAGCTGCACTCTCGTCAAACGTCAGAGCGTTTTCCGCTTGGGGGATTTCAGAAATTTACAAACGATGACGCAATGGGCAGGCTTATTGATCTTTATTGTAGCAGTCTGGATCGCGGATTGGGAGCCCGTCGGTGTCGCCACAGGCGGCCATTGCTTGACACCAGGCGATCATTGCTTGACACCAGGCGATACACGCAAGTGGGAGGAACGCACAAAAGTAAGATTATTGAAGCATGTACGCTGTGCTACGAGGCGACTATTTTATTGGGTGCTGCAATCCTTATGTTGGGTATTTGGAGATTGAATCGGTTTTTGTCAAATGTTTGAACGCCGATTAAAAAAATCAAACGTACCGGAGCACCTTCGGCTGAGCTGGCAAGCTTGCTCTCGTATTGGAGTAAACAAAGGAACTTGCCGTCAATGAGACCGTCCTCGGGGAAGCCAAGAAGTTGTTGAATGACAAAAAATTTCCATCTCGATAGCGGCTTTCCGGGAGTGAGCGAATACCGCGTAGCAAAGTCTTCGAGCTTGTCGTCTGCTAAACCCAACTAAACGAAACCATTACCGACTCCACGGCAACTCTAGGTAAACCTTGCCTTATTAAGCTGCACTACATTTTTCGCCCAGCGGAGTCACTCTCAACCACAAAATATTTATTTATAAAAACTGCGAGGGCTGTCAGTTTTAATGTTTGTACGCGAGTTATTTGGCAGGCTTATCGAAAAGCAGCCAAAACGTTTCAGTGCCGACAACAAGGGAGAAACGGCACTTTTTTGTTTTTCCCATAGAGTCCCATGCATTTGGTGGTGTCAATCAATGGCCGCCGGTGGCGACAATCGGCCCTAGCTGCCTAGGCCTCGGTCCGCGATCCAGCCTACTACAGTAAAGATCAGTGGGCAGGGTTTGTCTTCGAGATGGTATTGGATGAATGGATAGGGCCGATCCCTTTTAATCGGGCGGCTGCTTGCGGTACCTAACCGAAGCTTTTAATTTCACCAATTACCTCCGATTACGTTTCGAATTAGTTAAGACTAACGAAGATTGTTTCTATCCTGATGTCACAGCAACCATGGACAAATAGAGGGCACGTCAAGCTGCTCTATAGCAGCTCTATAGCAGATTTTTTCCTCGGTCTCCCCCATCTTTGTTGGAAAATAAAGGCAATTATTATTATTATTACTAGACGTAACTTATGCACACGTGTGTGTGTGTGTGTGTGTGTGTGTGTGTGTGTGTGTGTGTGTGTGTGTGTGTGTGTGTGTGTGCGTGCGTGTGTGTGTGCGTGTGCGTGTGTGTGTGCGTGTGCGTGTGCGTGTGCGTGTGTGTGTGCGTGTGCGTGTGCGTGTGCGTGTGTGTGCGTGTGCGTGTGTGTGTGTGTGCGCGCGTGTGTGTGTGTGTGTGTTTTCTTTTTTAGCAAATGCCGTCTTTCTCAGGGATTGTCAAAGCTGCCGTGGCGCAGCTCTGTGGTAACGTGCCCGCTCCACGCGCCGCGGACCCAGGATCGAGACTGGGGAGCGGCGGGCGATGTTTTTTCTTCAAGCAGTTGGCAATGACGCGACGAACACCCTACGCCTTATTACTATGGTGACTGGAACGCGTCTTCACCTGGTGTGTTTATGGAGTCCAAAAAAGTGGTCCCTCGATTTTTATGCCCGATAGCATCATAGAAGTTGTATGAATACGCCGACCGCGATCCTGGCGGTGTCACAGTGGCGGTGGTGAATGTGGCCGACGACGCCTGTTCGCTGCAGTTTGCTCTCCTCCAACTTGAAAGTCTATGACACCTTGGGCAGCCAAGAGTTGGGATGCCGTGACGACAGCGACACTGGCGTTCGCTCGTGCTTTTTGCCGGAATTTCTACGGCCAACCACCAGGATCGCGACAACTGACCGCATCTGCGACTTTTATGAAGTCGTTTTTTGCCACATCGGGACCAATTTCGAGGCATGGGCTGCATAGGACGTTAGACACACTGGTCGGAGACGCGCTCCAAGCAACGGATTACTACGCCAACGTCAACGTCAACGGATGTCGATTTCAGTGGTGGCAAAAACGGTATAAAGTTATTGCGGTAAAAAAAAGTTTATATATTACACCTCCTCGTCCCATCTATATGGTTGGCACAAACTATGATTCAAGCTTATATTGGGTTTGGTTGTTTGTTGTTGAATTATGGTGGATGACAGGTCAAGAGTGAAGTGGAAGCTCCTCCTACCTCCTCGCTCTTTAGCTGAGTGAACGCTGGAGAGGAGGTGACCACCACTTCAGCATTCACTCTGCTCAAGTAGAAAGAGGTGAGAGGAGCTTCCACCGCTCTCTTAACCTCTCACCGACTGTAGGTTCGATCTAATTAGTCCGTGAAGGACTATTCTCAGCCAGAACAGGGACTGCAGCCATTAAAAAAATTCAAACGAGAAAAACAAATATTTTAAAAAGGCGGGATGGGGCACTTTTTGTTTACCACAATATAAAACTATGCAATATTTACTTTGTTAGACGCAGTTTAGGTGGGGGCAGTGCTCTATAAAAAAAACTGCCTAGCTAGCTAAGCATAGCTTCACGTGTCTCATTGGTCAGAGAGATGATTGGCACGTGAACTGTTCATTGTAAAATTGTTTCTCCATGACCGAATGGTACCGTATGCACTCGAGTAATAGCCGCACTGTTTATGAAGAACCCCTGAGGGTTCGCTTTTCTGCGCAGCACGCGGCTTGCCAATCACCGCGATCGGCAGCATGATTCCAGCGGTTTGTAGGACATAGATAACGTTTTCGCGCAAAGATACCATACGCGAAGATTGATTTGTATGGAGAATCGTGTTCTCTATTTGGTTATTCGCTATGTTATTTATGCGCAACGCGATGATTGGCTGTATATCTGTTCTGCGGTAAAGTAGACGCAAGGGCCTTTTTCATAAATAGTGCGGCTATTACTCGAGTCCATAGGGTATTTGCATCGAAAATCATTTTATGTTCCAGAAACAGATAATCTAGATTGAGTCATCAATGTTTTCAAAAATATTCCGAAATTTCCTCTTCCGCTTTGGTTTCAAGAGAAAACAAACATGTCTGCCTGCGTTTGCGACGTTCTCAATGAGCGTAGCTCTTTGATCTCGTTTATTTTTATCAATGCGAGTCCTTCTGCGTTCACCAATGTGTTAAAGGAAGATCTCTACCAACCTAGCTTGTAGCAAAGTACTGTCGCAAGTACGCGCATTTCAGAAGCGCTGAGCTGGTGCTTGTTTTCCTAGTGGGACGGGCCGAAGCCTAGCGTTCCACGTCAACTGTCTGCCTTGATCTTGATTTGTTCGCTTTCGAGTCTTGATGCAGACTATACAGTTTTGTTTTCGTAAAAGCGGCCCGACTGCTTTATGAATTGTGAAACCGTCGTGATTGCGACGATGGCTTCAATACCCAGAATACACCTACACAGGTAAGCAATTGCGAGCCATTTGACTGGAGGCGATTCGGTGTTCAGCACTCATCGAATGTGTCCATATATGTTCCCGTCATTTCGCTTCGGAAAGCAAGTAGCTCTCATGTTTTGCAGTGCACCTGGCCTGATAAGAAAGAATATATTTAGGTCGCGTTTTAACTGTGCGTCATGACGCTCAGAAATATTGCTCGCGGGTGCCACGCGAAAAATCAAACACAACAAGAACAGAAAAACGGAAAAACTGCATATTTATTTTGTTAATATTTTTTGTCCTCTCTGTCGCTTTTTACTTTGCATCGACAGACTTTGACACAGGCTTGTGTTGGACAATCGCTTCTGCATGACTGAACGATGCAACACCCCGCGTTCGAGACGTTTTTAGACGGGGACGGAATAGCAGGCAGGCGCAGGCGACAACGGACACCGACGCGCCGCTGTCACGGTCGCATCTTCCGGGCGTTGCAGATGACGAAAGACGGTGGCGGAATAGCAGACGCTGCCGGAGGCTGCCGCGCGTCTGCTCGTACGACTAGCAGGCGGTGTCAGACGTCCTTCTAGACGAATGGGAAGTCGCGACAGGGAGTTACTGGGATTGCAAGCCTGTTCGGCCAAGCAGCCAAACCAATCCAGCAATAATGGGCAGGGCCACTCATCTGTGGGCGGACATGGAGCGGGCCGTGACCGCAAACTTAACGGTGTCCAACGGCGAAACTTATGTGCGAAAAAAATATTTCTTAGGAAATTTCAAAAAGTGATTTTTCCAACGCCTTTTAAGAAATCTTTAGTTCATTTCAGTGTCTCTTTAAGTGAGGCTTGAACTATATTTCAAAGAAACTCCCGTGCTCCATCCCAGGCTCAGCACACACTCTGCCAGCCGACAGTAAAGCTATTGAGGTTTTTAATCGAAAAGTTACGTAGGCTTTGACACTTGACGTGACGATCCACCTTTCCTCCACGCGCGCCCAAAATGCCGAGAGGAACCAAGTGGATATAATTTGACTGCAGACTAAATTGCGTCTCGAGAGTCAATGCTGCTCTAAAAAACGTTTTTTTTTTTGCTTAAAATTAATTATTTGACACACATGCCCCCCCCCCCCCCCAGACTGTTATAAAAACTTTATTTATTTTAATTTTCAGTAGCTCTTTAAAGCATAAATTCACGTTTTTTTTTTTTTTTTTTTTTTTAAATCGCGTTTTGGTCTCCTTGTTCCAAAAGTCCTCTCATAATAACTCAATGACTAAATATGGAGCGTGATTTCCTTTGAGAAATAGGGACGGGTAAATTCTTTTTAAATGCTATACGCGTACCTACTTCCGGATTGAGACACTTTTGTAGTTGATTGCGGCGGTAGATGAAAAATATCTTTCGAGTCCGGCAAATGGCACAAAACCACAACCGTGCTGATACACACGTGCAAACCGCCCTCAAACTCCAAGCCTGTAGTAAAACAGCATGAACGATACCTGAATTGAAGCGACAACTTTTATTGTCGAGATTATTTCGGCACCCCTTTTTACAGTTGTCAACTTTAATAAATTACAGAAGTTATTTCCCCTGTGGTCTGATAGTGATCACCCCGAGAACAAGGTGTAATTTGAGTGTCACGAGCGAGTTAAAATACCATGAACAGATGATGCATTTGCACACAAAAAAGAGGTTTGTCTTCTACAAAGTAACGAGATTTAAATAAAAAATAAATAAAAAAAAACGCTTCAAGTCATTTGCCAACGGAACCCAGAAAAAGCGGAATGTCTGCTGCAAACGCAGTCCAGCGGCGATACCATAACGGACGGAAGCTGAAATTGTGATCGTTCCCTATTTTACATTGGAAGGAATCAAGAAGCCGTGCTTCCTTTGAAAAACTTTAGTTGTTATGCTGCTCTGCGAAAGCTGACATCGACGGTTGAATAATGGAGTACTCGGAAGAAGCACGTCAGAGGCTTCGAGACCGCTCTCACCATCCGTGTGCTAATGAGACGTTCACACCAAAATAGTGCCCGATCGTGGACGCGATAAAAATTATAAGCGCCACTATTGTCGACCACACAGGGCCAACAGCAAGCTGTGGCTGCATGGCCAATCAGCATCTGCAAAAGATCTTGCTGTCACCAGGAGCCAAAGTTGAACTCCACGTTTTGTCAGAAAAGTAGACCAGCACGTAGTAACGTTGGTAATCTTTTTTTCTGCACAGCGAAACCTCTTTCTTTCAAAGGTAAGTTCCCCACGAGCAAGGTAGAGTAGAGCAAAGTAAAGGTCGGACCCTGCTTACCCATAGGTGTTGCAATTCCGTAGCCTTTCGAATCGAGGAGCCCACCAACTTGAGTTAGGTTGCAGTCTCTTTGCACCATAAAATCTAGCATGGTGGATTCCATCAGGAAGGCGTAGTTTCCTTGCAACACCCGGGCCACGCCGTCCTCGTACGTGCTCACGAAGACGGTGGGACGGTTCTCCATATACCGCCACATCTTCTGGTACGTCTCGATTTTGGAATCCTGCAGGAAAAAGAAAGAAACGGCGCAATCAGTCGGAAACACTCAGTCAAAATGTAGGAGATTCGGTAAGTCGAGAAAATCCGACAAGCCCTTCCATCTCCTCAGATCATTCATGAACCATTTATAGAACTGCCCACTCTGGCGCTTGCTAAATTCATTCTTGAAATAAAATTGGAGGAAATGTTTGATACTTCTAGTGGTGTACATTATTATTTGAGGCTAACATTGGGGAGCTGCGAACAGGAAGTTCGGAAGACGAACACCACGAAATAGACAGAACATGCATTATATATGGGAAGGTAATAACGACGCCTAAACAT
The DNA here is from genome assembly GCA_013358835.2 of Ixodes persulcatus. Classification (NCBI taxonomy): domain Eukaryota; kingdom Metazoa; phylum Arthropoda; class Arachnida; order Ixodida; family Ixodidae; genus Ixodes; species Ixodes persulcatus. Next base: position 819,972 of record JABSTQ010011448.1, on the reverse strand, counting down.
GCTATAGTGAAACTTAAAGAAGTCGCCAACTATGGTAATATTGCTCAAAGAGGCAGACTTCTTAGGATCATTTAGCCACAGTGAAGACAATGTAACAAAAAGCTTTCAAAGGGTGAACAAAATGAAGCTTAAAATAATTATATTTAAAATAAAGAAATTATAGGATTTTCTTAAAAAAGTTTCTTAAACATACCAAGGATAATATCTGATATAGTATTTGGCATTGGTGACGCGAGTCAGTGCCCATTCTAAGGAAACAGCCAACTGTTCATTTATTTACTCATCCCGGATAAATATAATTTTGAGTGGAGATTATAAATGGCCGTTAATTGCAATACTGCCTCATTATGTGATGTCGTCCCTATTGAAAAGCCTTCTGTGAGGCCCATCAGAATTTCCTAAATGTTCTAATGCGAAAGCCTTAATTGTTCCATGGAGCAGAGTCGGCGGCGTCTGTAACCGCAAGAAAACGCGAAAGAAATGCCGATTCTCCCATTGGCTGAGCGAAACGGCTCCTGATAGCCAATGGCGGCAGCTTCACGAGAGCGCGCGATAGGCCGCCCCTCTCTTGGCAGGCATTCACGCAGGGGCGGGGGGGGGGGGGGGGGGGAAGGGGGCGGCGCGCTGCGGCCGCTTTACGAGAGCACGCACTCGGCCACCAGTCGCAACCTCGGCAGTAACAAAACTCTGATGTATACTGCGCTGCAAAGTTACACTTAAAACATTAAGACGTAAACTACGAGATGATATAAACTACGAATGACAAACCAACTAGCCCAAATTCAAGCATTGTTAGTAGCGAAGCGATGCCGCCCAAGCCAGTACAACGCACACGAAATAAGGAAGCGGAACAACGACATTCATGCTTTCGCATTTACAACTCATAAGTGCGTCTCTACCACCGTCACAGTGGGCCCCCCCAAAAAAGTGAAAGCCGTTTACAACTCCCTGTAACGCCGAATTGGAGCGCAGCTCTTGAGGAGGAGGGGGGAAGGGTACTCAGGGGAGGGTATGCCCCTCTTCTTCCTCCTCAGCTCCTCCCCTCATTCTTCAATCTCCTCCGGGGGGGGGGGGGTCACGTGGACTCGGGGGGGGGGCTCACGTGGACCTGAGGGGTCACGTGTTCCCCTCCCTCCCCCGAGGTCACGTGACCCCGGGGGGGGGGGGGGGGGCTCGCGCGGTGCATTATGGGACATTTCCCATAATGCACCTCGGGGGGAGGGGGGTCACGTGACCTCGAGGGGGAGGGGGGCCGCGCGGTGCATTATGGGACATTTCCCATAATGCTGCACCGCGCGGTTACGCCAACACCGACGGCGACGGCGACGGCGACGCCGCTCAAGCCGGGAACGGGCGCCTAAGAGCTGTGCTCTAAAAAGACAGTCTGACACCAAGCAGATGTACCCCCCCCCCCCCTTTACAGCGGCAGAGGCGCAGTCCATAGCCGAAGCCATCCTCCTACACCCTCACTCTACAGAATCTATTAATATCCTCTCATATAGTCAAGGAACCCTCAGGGACTTCTCAACCAACTCCGTACCGGCACACATCAAACACGAACTGACATCCTACGTGGCTGCTGTTAAATATGAGATGTAGACATTAGATGGTTGCCTAATCGGTTTATTCCGATGGAGCCTCCGATGGAGCCTGGCGCTACGTTCCTAGCCTGGCGTTTGTCTCTCGTGAACCGCGGATCTCAAGCGCTCGGTTCGAGCGCAGCCGATGATCACGAGCTGCATTTTATGATACAGCAACATTTTTCTTCACCACTCAAAGTTTTTTCTACGTGATTCTACACGATAGCCTGAAGTAAACCAATTGCAAAAAAGGAACGACAAGTGTAATATTCTGTCCCCCCTCCCCCCCCCCCCCCTCTCTCTGCCGCCCTACCACACGCACAGCCGCTGTCGCACCCGCCGTCATGCTTTCAGACGGCCGGAAAAGCGCAGTGGAGCAGCGAGCGCAAGTGATAATTTATCTCGGCCTCAGGGTGCGCCGTGTGTGCGGAGCAAGGCGACAGGTGGCGCAGGTAGTACCGTGCGCCGGCCGGAGCGCTGTTTCAGCTCTTATTGTCCGCGATAGTACCTCAGCTCAGACTTATAAGCGGCCAATTTTACGCACCATCTGGTCATCCGCGGGGACAACACTTGTGGAACGGGCTTGTCGGCTCCTAGGATGCCAAGAAGAGATTGATGATTTGTGTATATTATCATGCTTCGCCCCGCGACTCCGTGGCTGAATGGCTGACTCCGTACACAATGGCTAGGCCCTCTCGGTCAAGTTGTGAGTAGTTGCGCTCAGCGGTTCCAAGTGTCCTGGACGCAAACGCAATCGGAGCCTCTCGGCCGTTGGAGTCCAACTGTGCTAGTACGGCACCCACACCATAAGGTGAAGCGTCGCAGGACAACAGCAGTGGTTTTCTTTCGTCATAGTGTGCCAGTAGTGTATACTGCACCACCAGATCCTTCAACTTCTGCAAAGCCTCGCGGTGGTCTTCGTCCCACCGCCACTCTGTCTTCCGTTCCAGTAGGTGATGAGCTCTTTCGAAATCGTTGCTCTATTCTATAGAAATCTGTCATAAAACGTTAACAGTCCCAGAAAGGACTGTAGCTCTGTCTTGTTCTTTGGCTCGGGCGCCTGTACTAGGGCTTGAATCTTGTCCTGCGTGGGATATATGCCGTCCGCGTTGATAAGGTGGCCAAGAAATTTCACTTCACTCACCCCGAAGCGGCACTTGGTTTCCTTTAGTCTTAGTCCTCCATCTTCTAGTCTCGTCAGTACTTGATCGAATCGATAGGTATGTTCGTCCGCAGTCTCCCCGCTGATGATAATGTCGTCTAGGTACGCACTGACTCCTGAGATGCCTGCTAATGTTGTGTCCATGACTTTCGGGAAGATTGCAGGAGCTGCCGCCACTCCGAAGGGAAGTCTCTTCACTCGATACAGGCCCTTGATGGTGTTGATTGTCAGTACCTCGGCCGTGTCGTCTGTGACCCGTAGCTGTTGATAAGCCTGCGCAAGGTCCAGCGTCGAGAAGACTGTGCAACCCCGGAGGTTAGACAAGGCTTCAGTGGGTGTCGGCAGCAAATAAGCCACCGGTTTCGCTGTATTGTTCACCGTGCTGCGGTAGTCCCCGCAGAGCCTCACCGAACCATCCGTCTTTCTAACCACCACTACGGGCGTGGCCCATGTTGATTGTTGGACCTTCTCCAGGATGGCCTGCTTTTGCAGTGCCATCAGTTCGCATTCCACGACAGCACGCAGGGCGAAAGGTACCTGGTGTGCCTTGAGAAAATTTGGCGTTGCTGACTCCTTGATTTCCAAACGGACAGGTGGGTCGTTGTACCCTGTGATGTTGGACTTGAACACCGCTTTGTGTGCTCTGAAAACCGTCTAGACTTCTTTGTCTGGCGAAATATAGTGTATCCCGCTGACCTGGATCTTTAGCGCTGGAAACCAATTTCTGCCCATCAAGTTGCACCCTGTTCCACTTGTTACAACCAGCGGTAGAACGCAGTCCTTGGACTTATGTCTCACGTGCACTTCAGTTGAACCGAGGACACTCAAGTCTTCGTCGGTCCATGTCCGAAGGGTGACGTTCTCTTTCCGCAGGTGCGGAGGTCTGGTCGGCCACACCTTCCGGTATGTAACCTCATTGATTACCGTAAATGCTGCTCCTGAGTCTACCTCGAATTCTAGTAACTTTCCCTCAACCTTGAGAGTGACCAGGTACTTGGGAACGAAACTGGTTGCACGTTGTACGTTCAGCTCTTGCATGTCCCACCCTTAGCTTTTAACAGAAGCTCCACTTTGTGATTATAGGGTGTCCTCTTCTGCGCCAAAGTCTATCTGATGGGTTGAGCGACGTGTGCCAGTCCTCATCTTGTTTTGACAAGCTTTTTCGATGTGTCCTACTTTTTTTACAGAAACGGCCCGCTACCCTGCTGAATGGGCAACTGTCTTGCCTGTGCCGTCCATGGCAGCGGTAACATCGTAGATCCGGTTTCGTTTGATCCCGATCCGAGGTCTGTTTCATAGCCTGTGGTTTTGTGACCCTATGCAGTTCCGTCTTGGGAGTTTTAAGCTCCTGGTGCTGTTTTACAGCACTTTTCAGTCTTGTTGCCATGTCGTATACTTGCTTGAACGTGAGCGTTTGCTCTGCGAAAAGCCGTTGCTGCAGACGCTCATCTTGCACACCGCACACCATACGGTCTTTCAGCATTACATCCAGCGGCAGCATGGTTGGATTCAATGTCAAAGGGGCGGCGGCCGCTCGTCCTTCAGCGCTAGTTGAAGCGGTCGATGCTCCGGCGATAGTTGTGGCCACCGAAAGAGGTCCCAGCACGCCGAAATTGCAGTTGGCGGCTAGTTCCTTTAATTCCGCCACATATTTAGCGATGGACTCGCCTGGCTGTTGGTCGCGGCGCTGGAATTTGCTTCTGCTGAATAGTTTCGAAGGGCGTGGATCGTAATGTTGTTAGAGCATGGACATGATGCTTTCAAAGGCAACTTCGCCAGGCTTCCTCAGGGCCATTAGCGCTTGCACAGTCTCGTAGGTTTCCGCGCCACAAAGTATCAGCAGCAGGGCTCTCTTCTTCCCGTGGTTCGTTATGTCGTTTGCCTGGAAGAATAATTCCAACCGCTCCGCCCCGGCCGACCATCCTGTCCATTTGAAGTCTTCGAGCTTGCCTCGTGTCGTAGTCATCCTTGAACTGCTGTTGGAGTTCTCGTCCGCCCTCGTCGCCAATATTAAATACGATATGTAGACATTAGATTGTTACCTAATCGGCTTATTCCGATGTAGCCTCCGCTGAAGCCTGGCGCTACGTTCCTAACCTGGCGTTTGTCTCTCGTGCCCCGCGGCTTTCAAGCGCTCGGTGCAAGCGCAGCCGATGGTCACGAGCCGATGGGCGCCAGCTTGCCAGCCGCTACATAACAGCTTCCCACCCTTACCTCAACGTCCTTCTTGAGTGGGTCCCCGGACACCAAGGAACCGCTAGGAACGAATGGGCCCATGCCCTTGCTCGTGCAAACAAGACTCCGAGCAACCCTGAATCCTGGACCCCGGACTACAACCCGAAAGAGGAACGTGCCGCTCATCGCAAGGCTCAAGGACAGCGCATAAACGACCTCCGCCGTTCTCGCTACATCCTTCCCCCTCCCACACCTAACCTCACACGCCACTAAAGTACATACGTTCGCCAGGCACAAACATTCTCCCTGCCGTTGGACATCATAACCCACCATATTATAAACCGTCCCGGAACCCCCATTGTCAGGTCTGTGGCGCCTATCCCAACGTAAGACACACCTACTGGTCTTGTCCTCGCGCCCAACAATCTCCCCACATTCTCCTTCCACATCTTCTCCCTCCCCACATGCCCTTTACCTGGGAGAGCTGGGCCACTCCCCCGTCCGACCTCCGCCCTGCCCTCTAGCCTCGCCTAGCGCAGCGCATATGTCCCATGTGCGAGACCTCTTGACTTCAACAACGCTCCAACAAGCTCCAACCAGACCCGCCAAACCTCCCCGGAAGGCCTCACCCTCAAGTAACCACTTCGACATGGGCGGCTTTACTAAATGTTTTCCCCCTCTCTCTCATAAAAAGTGCTTTAGGTGTCCTCGGAATTTTTCATCGTACCCTTCAAAAATGTTTGAGTGGTTTTAGATGTTCATTGAAGTTTTCTAAGTGGCCTGACGTGCCTTTTCAGAATTCATAAACTGTGTAAGAGACCCGTAATAGTTTTTAGAGGCCTGTTGGGTCTGTCCCAATCTTTTTTGTGAAACCACAGCACCCATCCAAAATGTTTTAGCGGGTCTGTGGGAAAAATCATATGACCCTTCAGGATATATGCGTCGGGGAAGCCGGTTGCTACCGAGAGTGAGTGTGTGTCCGTGGGGTGCGCCTGCTCGGTTTTATTAGTTGAACTACTGTGCATCTCGGGAATTTGTCCAGCGGCATTGTGAAAAGATATTTTTGCGACAAAAAGTAGGTTGTCCCTATTTGGTCTCATCGCTTTTGTGTACAGCTGCTTGCAGCCGGGTTTGATCAAATGTTGGTTCGCATCGTTTTTTGAGTTACAACATGCGCGTAAAATTTAATGTCTGAACTAAATTTCCACTAATGTTTCAAGCGGCATTTTGGTTTCTGATTCAGTCATTTGGGCCTCTAAAGGGCTGAAAGACTGAGGGTCCGAAAGGTTGAAGAAGCTGAAGGGGTTTGAAGGCGTGAAGGGCTTTGAAGGGCTGAAGGGTTTGAAGCGCTAAAAGTGTCCATGACATATCAGGGCTGAAGTCTCATTTTCTAATAGGCGTGCTAGGAACGCCTGTAACGCGTAACTGACTTGTCTATTTGCAGTGTGTTTGCTGATCAGCTCAAGTTCCGCTTGGGGTCCGCACAACTAGGGACCTAAGATTGTCGCTACTTTTGTGGAAGTTTTAGAAGTTAAAAATACGTTCGACGGCAAACGTGAAGGCGGCGCATACCTGTTCAGCCGTGCTCATCGATAAAACAAGTGTACACATTGAATTCTAAAAGTAACCGGCTCTTTTATTTTAAAACAATGCAATGAGAGGGAGATATGAAACCCAGTTTACTTTTATACAATAACAATCAACTTGTCTAATTCTTAAGTTACTAGGACCATTCTCATCGTGTTTTACCTGGAAATAATATTTGTCAGGACCGAAGTCATTCAGAATGCTAATAAGTAGAGTAATTTCTACCCGCTGTTTACCTACGGATGTTGGTGAGTACTATAAATAGGGCCAAATCATGCGAGTAAATTGAAAGACCTTCGTGAATTCTAAATAAAGTGCGAAGAGAGTGCCTAAATCGCGGGGAAAGTGGAATCGTCAAGCATTAGACATGGGATGGGGATGTGCGCGAACTTCGATGTACAAGACTGACTTTGCTCAGGTAAACACCATGTGAGGTTTTATGGACATGGAGGTATTAGCTTCTCGCTAAGCAGCCTACACTTTTTCTAATTTATAAAATTATCGCATCTCAAGAGAACTTAGCATAACGGTGGAATTCCCAAAATGTACAATTTCTTAACTGTTCACTGTTTTTCTGTAAATTTGGAACCGCATGTAGTTAAAATGGGTTCGCTCCTTGAAACAAATATTCGGCAGTGTGCGTGAAGAGCCAGCAACCACACGTGGACAAAACAAAAAACCGCAACACAAGGTAGAAGTGTTAACCAATATTTCTCTTTCCGGAAACATCGCGCCATACCATTTTCATGTCCAAAGCCAGAACGCCGAACCGATGTTAAGATTAAGCAAGGTTTTAAAAATATTTAAGGAAAAATTAAAAGATGAGGCTTGCGCTAGTTATTTTTCTACAATATTTCAGTAGACAATAACTATTTACTCAATGAGGAACCGGGGGAAAGCATATTAAGAATCCGTGCTTATACATGAACAGGATCACGGGTGTTCATGCAAAATGGGGTAAGTATAGAAGACGAAGAAAATCGGGAGAGCCCCCACCCTGAAGAAGGTCATGGTGGAGCCCGAGTCCAGGGTGCCGTAGGCGATCTTGCTCTGCTCGGCAAGGTCCTCGACGCTTTCAATCGGCGTGATCATGCGCTCGACGGTGAGGAAGGCGGCCAAGTTGGCCGTGTACGACGAGATGAGGATGAGCGTGAAGAACCACCAAATGGTGCCTACGATGCGCGTGGACATGGCCTTCGGGTTGAGATCGCAGCCTTGGTGCATCAGCGTCACGATCGTGAACCAGAAGCTGTTCCCGAGACTGAACTGGTTCTCCATGACTCCGGTCTCGCGAACGCAAGGGTGCGGGTTGCGCCACTCGTATGGGCTGAACCTGTGGTGCAGAGACGGCCCCTTAACGCCGCACTCTCGCCATTCCGGGCATTTCTTTAACAAATCAAAGGACCAATAGAGATTGCCGGGGCAGCACGCAAGACTAAACTTTAATCGTAGTAACAGCGCAAAAAAGACAAGGACATAGACGAGACACACTCAAGGACCAACAAGGCAGCTGAATTACAACTCACGCGTTTCTTTTCTTACTCTTTGCCAGGAGCAACAACATAAAGTCCCTTCCATTTCACTATCTGGAAAACGATACGACTATTTGGCAAAGTGGTCGATGTGATGTACAGCCGCCAGATTTTTAACAATATCGCGCGAAAGCCGACCGGTCGATTGATCAGCGCCTTATGGCGGCGTGAAACAGCAAGTTAGCGATGCTAAGCGTGTGCCTTCTGCCACAGGCGCGTGGTCTCGCTGACCTGCTCTCTCACGCCGCTATAAGGCGCTGATCTACCGGCCTGCCGGCGTTCGCGCGATTTTTGTTAAGAAGTCGGGAGGTTGTACGTAAATTTGACGACCTTTTTTTTTAATATGTAGTTCCTTTTGGCAGAAAAGTAAAAAGAAAAAAAAAAAACATAGAAGTTCTACAGCAACCCCTTTGTTTGCTCTTCTGTGTGTCTCCTACTTCTTTCTTTGTCCTAGTCTTTTTTGTGCTGTCGCTCCTATTATGAATCACCAACTCTCCCAAGCTTCCACCTTAACAAGAAGCACCGAGCTGGAACCAAGTTTGGTCATTCTAGGAGCCTAACCTGGCTCTTGTAAACTGATCGTTCAGAGTGTTCCTTTAGGCCAAAGTGATTTTTCTTAATCCTAACTAAGCAAAAAAAGCGGGTTATTTTGTAATTTACCGATATAGTTACCAAATGTTTATAAATTAGCCAAAGGTTCCAGGTGACAACAAAACAACTAGCAGTTAAGCCTAATTCTGGCATTTGCTAGTGAACTGAGGCCTAAAGAAGTCAGATGAATACAGAGAAAGTGGGAAATTAAGCCTAACTCTGGCACTTGCTTCGCAACCTAATTACCGAGGGGTCCATATTCTGGGAAAAGAAAATCAAGTTTCGTAATACCTTGGCTTCCAGAAGTTTCACGGCCGTAAACTTCCAGACAAAACACAAATTGTTACCCCAAAAGACTGTGCTACTTTAATACTCTTCACAAATTGTAGTTTCCCGGTTCATAATTTATACGCATCATATCTCGACAACCCTGATATGAACGCAGAATTGGATTGCCATTGAGAATACAAGCTCCTGTGCATTTTCGTGCAGACATCAGACCTACCGTATGAACAAGTACCTTGCGTCTACTTGCCTGCAGAACACACATATAACCAATCATCGCGTTCTACATAAAAAACAAACGCGCCGAATAACGACGTCTAGAATACGATTCTTCGTATATATTCGATCTCAGCAGACAGCATTTTCACTTGAAGACGTTATCTCTACCCCATAAATCGCTGCCATTTTTCTGCCAAGCGCGGTGATTCGCTATCTCTGTGCTCTGTAGGAAAGCAGATCAACAGGCTTTGCTCATAGTCAGTGCGGCTATTACTCGAGCCAATACAGTATATAGTATAATTGACCTTTAAATGGACTTAAACAGTGCTACGAGTAAATTACCGAGGTAGCACAAACTGTTAAGGACAACAGACAAAGCGACCTCGTAGGCTTGTAGTAGTTGTGAATTTGAGCAACGTGGTCTAAATCACCATTTAGCAATCAGTTTGACACCAATGATGAATATGAGCCTTTTAGCCAACGTCAGTTGCAGGGTTTGAGATTTCCCAAAAGATTTCGTCTGGAGTGGTACAATTAGAACGAAATGCGGTCGTCAGGCATCGCCAGTTTTGATTAGCTCTTTTTCCTTCGCGCTATATATTTCATCATTTGTGTTTATGTGGCCGATTTGGCGGTGGAACAACCTAATCTCAACTAAGAAGGGTGCGCCTGTAAATCTAAGCTTTTCGAGAAAGTATAATAGCAATGCCATCCACGTTTTAAACATGCTAAAACGGGATCGAATCTAGTAGTACCGTGACGGCAGTGCACTGAAAACGTTAGCTTCGGTTAATGCTCAAAATGCTTGCATGCGGACTCACACATCCAAGTCCTATAGTGGAAATATATTGCACGCAAATTGTTAGCTATAACCTTTAAAGAACGAAACGCTTTTTAGCGCTTCCCCAAATCTCAAAAACGTGTATTTCCGTCAGTTTGTCCGCGCATTTCCCGCTCAATTCACAGGGGGAAATTGATATCACGAGACCTTTACACAAATTCAGTTTCTCGGCTAAATTCAGAGAGAAAATATATATCACGTGACCTGATGTTACAAGTCATACAGACCAATTCAGTTTCCGAAATAAATGTAATGGGAAAGTGTCATGACGTGACATCACGTGATGTCACGTGACTTATACACCTTGGGGATATTCACGGCACGTGATCTATACATTAACTCAGCTTCCCCGCTAAATTAGCTGGAAATTTTACGTCTTGTGGCCAAAACATCAATTCATTTTCCCTGCTAAATTTAGCGAAAAACTAATGTCACGTGACCTATACAGCAATTCAGTTACCTGTAACATTTAGCGGGAAAATTAACGTCTTGAGACGTAGACACCAATCCATTTTCCCCGCTCAATGTGGCGGGGGAAATCGACGTCGCTTAACCTGGCCTCACGTGACATAATCAACCATTCACTTTCCCCCTTTCGTTTAGCGGGAAAACACGTTACGTGAAAAACCAATTCCTTCAATAATTCCTTACAACGAATGAAATACATTATGGGGAATTGGTGAATATAAAGGTCGCTGTGTAATGTTTCTGGTTGCACTTGTGTACCGGTGTCGAGTATTCAAAGCGTGCGCTGGCCACTCACCTGGCCACGATAAACATTGTGAAGGAGACTAGGATGTAGGCGGCTAGCACGTAGAGCCATATGTCCACGTCCAGGGGACTCATGAAGGAGAAGAGCTTGACAGGCATGCCCGAAGGCAGCATGAAGAGGATGCCTATGCCGAGGTTCATGAAGGGTTTGGTGAAGTCGATGACGGACTCGCGGGCGTAGTTGATGGTCATGGGCGCCACGGCCAGATCGGCGTTCTTGTCGATGATCTCCCGCACCATGCCGTTCCATTCGCCCGTGCTGGTATTTTCCACGCCGAACTTCTTGTCCGGCACCAGGTAGAGCTCGTAGTTGAAACCCAGCAGATCAGCGATGGTGCGCAGGAGGTCGATGCAGAATCCGTCGAAGCGGTCGTTTCCCGTCAGGTTTTTGTTGTCCTTCATCATCACGTACGGCCGTGACTGCGGAAAACACAAGAAACTGGACGTTAGGGGTGGGCAAATTGTGGTTGGAATTAAGGGGCGCTCTTTCATTCATCGCCTACACAGAGCAAGGGAGACACAGGACAACTGACTCTCTTTGCAGTGTTGAAGTTTAGAACTACACTGCTTCGTTCAGTTCGGAGGAGTATTCGCATACCTCTACCTGACATCTCTTCACACAACGCGCCAGCAAACGACACGTACGGGACGCTACATTTTACGATAACGATGATGTTGACTCCGGTTTTTACAAACACTTAATCTCCGATTTGGCTGTAGGTATCAATTGCGAGCATAAGCTGTTAAGATTTTCGAAACATTTCGCACACCGGCGTTGCTGCATAGAGCACATACCTGATCTTGTAGAACAGACACGTGAACAATATCACGTGGCATGGGAAGCTTAACATAATAGCTGAATTTCACCAATGTTAAAGATAATAGATGATTGTACACTTGGTACTAGGTTTTTTTATGGTATGCTGCTAGAAAACTCGAGGCACAATTACAGCCATAGTTTTAGTGAGCTGAACAAAATTATTCATCTTTACTTAGAATTTTTTTTTTATTTCTGCTGCTAGTACAGTGTGAAGCCTATTGAAATGCGACTGCAGCTGGATTCGCCTACAGCTGTAAATGTAGCTACGCATCCAGTCTGAAATACTAACAAAGAAACTGACCAGATAACAAGCTGAGGTTGTTATGACTGATTTTTGTTTCAAGAGTTTCAGCGCACGAGGCCAAAAACTGTAATATATCTGGTGGCATGCACGTTTTATTCAGCGCGTGTAATGTACGCAATCGTATACATAAGTTACTAAAACAAATCTTGTCGATAGCATATTTTATGTATGTTTATTTTTCCGCTTGTGCCACGAAATCAAACACAGCTCTGCTTTTTGTACACAGCTGATACAAAAATCAACGTCCGGAAGTTAATACTTAAAAAACCAGAAGAAAAATCTCGAGTTCCCATGTAAAATCTCTGTTTTTGGATATTTATTGTTGGATATCCCCGAGTGCTGGATGTGCCATGATAAATTTGTACTTACCTCAATTGTGGTCACTCGAAGCGTAATATTAGAGGTACCAAAATCATGAAAGGCATTGTGGTTGGTTATATTTAGGCCATCGTTAGTGGACCATTCTCCTACCTAGAAAACAAGATATTTAGTTTTAAAGATGTACTTTTTGTAGCACCATCTCAAAATGCAGAACCAATATATTCATGCATTCTTTAAGGAAGATATTCCATCCTAAATATTTAGAAAAGGAAAATTTTGAATTACTATTATCATTAGTTGAAGTAGTGCTGGGGAAAGTAGTAATGACAGCATTCGTAGTAATAGTAGTAGTAGTAGTAGTAGTAGTAGTGGCAGTAGTAGCCTTTATAATCATATCACAATTGTGACATCATCTGCGTTAAGATACTAAAAGCAGAACTCAGGTGTTATCGCGTCGATTGTGGTTACCTCCTGACCATTCTGTTTGTATGTAGAGATTTAAGTTCAATTAATCCCTTTGTTTACTGGGGTTTTTATACTTTTTTTAATTATTATTTCTTTGATGTTACTCATTTTTCGCACGTCATCGAACAGGCCTTCCTTTGGCTCATAGGTGTGCTTCTGAGTGTCCTAAGCCCCGAATTCTTCAAGCTTTTTGTTATTTATATATTTACCTCCATACCACACATTGAATGTTTTATGACTTAAAATAAGTATATTACATCCACCACATATAATGCTGTAATTTCTGTTTGTTTGTTTTTTTACTTTATTTTTACTTTATTTTTGTAATTATTTCGTTATCTTTAAAAAATGAAAACACGTCGCCCGCAAAACCAAGCATTTCCACAGTAATGAAATTTCTTAGGCGTCAAATAGTGTGTTTGACATGAGCTAACAATCTTCTAAGTCCCCCGGGCAAAAGTATTAAACTTAAAAAACTGTAAAAAGGAGTAAAATAAATATACGATCATCGGCTTGATAAAATGCAGAAAGAGCTGCAGTGTAACAAATTCGGAAGCTCTACGGGCAAGTAATTATGAAGCTGTCAAAAGTACAACTAGTATGTTTCATGGTTTGTGAGCATAAATAATATAAGATTACAAACAATATTAATAATGGGTGCTTTCGGTGTTTTGATCACCACCTGTCACCTGTCGTAGAATACTTAGCAAAATATCAGAAAAAGTGGCCCCGACAGTTAAGTTTCCTCTTTCGAAGTATAAAGGGGAAACAATGCCGGAAACATAAACTGCACCAAGTAAAATTTGAAGGGTAATATGCTGCGACCGCTTTTCTGTCAAATCAGATTCGCTCACCGTCCCCCCGCCGGAAGCAGCTGGAATTTGTTCCAATTTAAATTCTAATTATTACTTTACTTTATATTCTTAAATCAAAATATCATATTCTAGAAAGCCGAGTATGACCTCTAGTAAGATTCTCGCCTTGCTTATGAAAGAAAAACACCTCAATATTGGAAAACACAATAACTTTAATTCAACCTTAAGATAGTAAATACTCTTCCTCTTCTAGTGAAGCTCCTTCACGCGAAATGTAAATTAGCGAGTCGCAAGTTTCATTTACTTCATATGTTAACCAACATCATATCCAGTGCTTGTTAGATCGATGTGATGTCTTCTCTACAGCAGTAACAAAAGTGAAGCTGGATATTGAATGTCTTAATGGGTAACATGCAGTTGAATTCGACTTGCATTGCTGCCCTACTATGTTGTGGTTCTAAAACAGGGGGCTGTTTAAATTTTTAGTTTAAAACTCTCATTTTATGTACATGTTGTTACAAAACATTCTACACTCGACATTTTAAGTGACTCGTCCGCAACAGTAATAAGAAAGACCAGTTTTGTAGGGTTATTCATTACCAGAATTTATATTTCGTTTGCAGTACACAAAACTTCAATAAGAATTTCGCATGGCTGACATTTAGCAGTATACCCCAGCGTTCTCAGCCTGCTTTTCTCTCGGCTCATGTCAATTATCGCTAGAGTGAATAAGGACTAGTGGACTTCTGAGCTGGCAAGAAATTACTTTCGAGAATATGTTCATAGTGAAACCGTTATTAAGAACTGAATTTCTGACACCTTCGCTTGCCTCGTCCGAAGTTATATTTACGCCATAATAATTATCTTTAATTTAGATGCTTAGACTCTGAAACCTAAAATATAAATTTCTATGCCTTCACTCAAAATCTGTCTTACATCTTTTTGTTTTCCAAAAGCGTCTACAAACTTCAAATGACTAATCATTATGCAGAAAAAAAAACTAAAGGCTATTTTTGAGTGGGAGGTCATACATAAACTAAAGACGTGTACTTACTTTTTCTAAAAAGTTTTGCCGGAGCTTGAGCAAATCCAGTTTCAGGCTTGTGCGGTTTCCCTCATTGAACCGTATATTTCCTGTGAGACCGTAGAAATCTACCTGCAAGAACAATCACAACCTTTTTTTTTAATGCAACCCCTCTTCGGTATTGCGCCTGGGTGCAAAATAATAATAGAACAAATTCGTAAGATTTCATTTTAGTATTTTGAATAAATCGCTGTTTCTTTAATAGACACGTCTAGCTTAAGAACTGCAGGGTGTGTCTGTTATTGCTCAGCGGTAAGCAGGATATTGTGGTGGCCTTGGCGGAAAAGAACGGAGAATAACAATTTACGAAAAAAATAAGGAGCCCAAAAATAATAAATCATGACCTCCGTTTTTTTTTTTTATGTCAGTGATTATAGTATACTTGCAATCAGATGGGGTGACAGTATAGCATGAGCAGGTGTTGCGCTCGGAAAAGTCATTTCGCCACGTTTTATATTGTTTGTTCTTGGTGTGGGATACTTTTGTTCGCATTTTTGCACCTCATGGATGCGACAATCAAGTTGCATTTTCGCCTTTTTTTTACTCCCTCGCTCTTCGCACACTACCTCGGACATAACGTATTCGGCGCAGCGCTAAAACATCGTTTTCAGACGTTCTTTTTTTGTTTCTTACCAGCCTCTTGAAAACTTTACCGAACTACTCACATGTACATTCACATGATATGCAACATGATGGAATCGCTAACTGAAAAGCACCCTCTGCAAGGCGAAGGGAAAGGTTCGTCCTATTAAAACAAGTACATTGGGAGGAATATGGGATAAGGTTTGTGTCTGTTATTTGATTCGAAGTAAACGTGAATATAACATTCCTATGTTGGCTCTAGAGTACCACAAGTAAGAGGAAATCGTTTAAACATGTCGTGCTAGATGTGTGGTGTGATATGTCCATTCAGATGTTGCCTGAAATGGGAGGGGGGGGATTGAAGTCAGCTCGTAGCAGGCTTAAATTTTTATCAAAATGAATTCAAGAAGTTGCATCTACCTAGTAAACCCTAGAAACAAAGTCGTTAAAATATTAACACCAAAGACTAATGCGCAGATGACAGAGTTGTTTCGACAGTCAGGTTGTGTATTCGTAACGATAGTATATGCATATTTAATGATCATGTACATCGGCATTAGTGTTTGGATTGCAGAAGCGTAGGACGTTTTAAAACTCTCACCTCATCTATTTGCGAAGCTACTGTTTATTTTCTCACCATGCTGATGAGGTTGAACAAGCTCGTGCCCTCGGTCCACGAAACCTCGTCCTCGCAGGAGACGTTGGCGGGTCTCAAGGTCGTGCTTCGTTGAAGGTCGTTGAGGCCGTGGGCAAAGGCGTACACAGCGTCGAACATGAGCGCGGGTTCTGTCTGCGGTGGGGAGTTATATTTCATTTTAAATAAAGGAACTCAACTCCGGTCCTTTTGGTTGCGGGTAAGTCAATGTAAGCATTATTTCATTGGCTGTTCCACAGTATTAATGCAGAAAAATCTTGACAAAAGCAAATTCAGATTTGGTGTTTTTCCGTTTTGCGCATGGCACGTCACAGGACCTAACGTCACGTGACTTAAGGTACGAGGTCATGGTGTCAAGTGACGTAACGGTGACAACAAAGTTACTGGATCTTGCAACGTTGGGTGCCAAGTCGTGGGTTAACGTTACTTTACGTGATACCGTGCCCCATGACGTGACATCACATGACACCACGACTTGGTAACCTGTGGCCACATCGCGTAAATTCAGGTCACGTCACATCACGTCACTTGACACCATCACTTCACATCGTAACATCACGTAAGTTACGTGATGGGACGCATGATATGGACCATAACAGGCAGTGTTTTTAAAGCTTATTTTATCATGTAAGATTACAAATGTGATCGTAATGATGGGGCTTGCTTAGGACTTTTATTGAACAAACGAAACGTATTAAACCAGAACAGGTTCTCGGGTCAACGATAATTTCAGAAAAATAGGAAAAAGTGTCACCCAGTTGCCGTGAATCACGGTAGCAAAAATGAAACAAGATGACGTCATAAAAGAGGGTTCACATACACAGGTGCCATGCCTCAGTTCTACCTTGTGATAATATTCACTGCTACTAATGCGCTTTTAAAGGGAGACTTACGATTATGACGTTGGTTCGGTTGAGGATGTTCTGTCCGAATGGCTGGAATTTCTCCATGTCCTTCATAATGTGGCGGACAGTCTGGTTGTCAGAATCCACCATCCTGTACGCCGTGATGTTAACGAAGTTGTACTGGAAATCTTCCAGGTTGTAGGCTTCGATGTCCTGCACCGAAGCACCAATTTGTTGGGCACACATAACAACTCTAATATGTAGAATGATATTTATTGCCTCGAAGTGGCCACTACGATTTTTTAAATCAAAATATTACGCGACGATTAGACTACTTTATATCGAGCGTCAATGCCCAAAATACTTTTTGCCCCGACAAATAAAACCTTAAAATGTTTATTTAAACTTCTGCATTTTTAGTTAGCTATTTTATCGACATCTTTTATCTCGGGCTTCCTAAGGTTCCAAACAAAGCTCCAGGGTAAAAAAAAAAAAAAACTCTAACGCAATTCCTCCTTTTTTTTGGGGGGGGGGGAGGGGGAGGGTAGAGGGGTGGACTTTTTTGAAAAAAAAAAAAACACCCCATATGACATGTTTTATAGACAAGTTCAGAACTAAAAAAGTCCAAAATACACGAAAAAGCCAATTTTGTAAAAGCAGCCAAGCATTGTCACGCAACATTAAAAACTGGTGCAAAAACTAGAAATATATAAGAAAACTGAAAACGTCTTAAAAATCATAAATAGAAAATGGGAACCATATGCACAACTACAAAACAATGTTGCGATATTTGTCCAGTGCGCCCCGAAAATCAAAAGTGAACTTTTCGGAACAAACGGAGTGCAGGCAATACTGAAAGCACTCGTGATACGTAATTCAGGCATATTTTCCTCTATTGTTTTGTTTTGTTGACTAGACGCGGCCACCAGACTGACATTTTGTTTACCATTATATCAGCCGCCGAATAAACTTGCAGGGGCGAACTGAAAAACTATGCTCTGCTTCCCTTTACGATGGACTAGAGTAGAGGTTAGGAGCCATCCCAGCCAATCACGCGCTGAAAACTTGTCACGTGACGGCAGTCGCAGTGCCCCCTTTCAAGATCACGCAACACTCACACGGCATTGAAATTACCACGATGGCTCGCATCATTCTCCGCGGTCTATCGTAACGTGAAACGACGTACAGGGCTGGCGGACTCAGTAGTGTAAAGTCCAAAAGTATCAAAATTTTGAGTTTGTATAGCTCTTTTAGTTAGGTTTCTTCAGAATCGATTCACCAGCTTGCGTGCTGCCAGATCTATCTGACAATGTTTGCCACATTACTCTGGAGGTGAAAGCCTCTCTAAGAGCATGGAGATCAATAAAACATGTGAATATATTGTACTCACGTAGGTTGCAAAATGATAATGATACTTGTAGTCATTCATCTGGATTTGAAGAATCTGGAAGCAAACGAAATGAGAGGACCACGGTACCATAAAGGGGTTACTTCATTAAGATATTAAAGGGGGACTAGTCGGTTAAGCGTATTAAAGTTAAATAACGCAAAGGGCAGACAAAATCGAAACGAAGACGGGACTAGACAAAAAGAGGACGGGAATTTTAATCTCAAATTCAGGCTTACTATTCCATGAGCATATGCTTTCCTTTTATAATTTTGACTGTAAATTATAAAGTCACGTATAAACAGATGTACCAACATTTCAGGTGTTATTTCACGATTTCTGTTTTGAGAGATATCAAAATGTTGAATCTTTTATTTAAATACAAAGACGACAAACCACATCTGAAAGATGTGGTTGTGTCGTCTTTCTGTAAAATGTTTTTTTTTTTTTTATATCTTAACTGATCACCACGCATACCTTTACAATCGTGGCATCATTATAAAAGAGCCACTTGCTACTTTCTGCTGTGCCCATATACCCAAGATGTACAATGCAAAATCAATAGGTACACCTGTACAGTAAAAGGTGGAAATACGCGTGGATAACATATCTTAAACTAATATATGTGTCATTCACCAAAGCAATACAACTTTCAGAATATTCAAGTAAAAGATTTAAAGAATGTAGGTAACCGTATATCATAAAACGGTTTCGTAACCCTACATCCTATGCTTAACAGGCAAGAAACCAAAGCAGTCAATGTAAAAGCGAAGGCGTCCAAAATGTGTGAATATCATTATTCTTGTGCCATCTTTAAAGCAGGATGACGAAGACTACCCTTCAGGAGGGACAGACCGTGATCCTTTAATGTATATCTCCAAAACAACAAAGTACGACTGCTATCTGAAGTAGATGATCTAATGAGAAATGGCTCTTCGGTTGGTCATCCGTCTCAATTTTAGGGTGTTCACTAGCCCTCAAATGGAAACAATTTCAGACTATTATGTAAGTAAAAGGACATAAATTAGACAGAAGGCAACCCGGGGCACACATCCGTCACAGGCGAACTGAAAGCACCTTATTATCGTGGCAGAGGGCGCATGATCGATACAAAGAGTAATAGTGCAAAACGCGTGATTCTAATTCATGAGCGTCTTCCGTAACAAGAGTCTCCTCAACCCAAATAATGACCGGAAACAAAACGTTACAAAAAGAGACAGAAGGGACGCTTTCAATTAACGTGAGACCTTTTTTGTCTAATTGCCGCTAACTTAAGTATCAACAATTCAATGTGAAAAGGCAGGATTTCCGTAGTTAGCCCACGAATGACTGCACGGGAAACTAGTGTAGTCATCCAGGGTCTCAATTATTGAGAAGGCCTCGTTAAGGGCTATTGGTTTCAGTAACTCCACCCTCTAGATTGTATCAAAGGATATCTGTACGGAACGACGCAGAAAGATGGTGGGACTGATATTTCTATTAAGCACACGCTCCAGTGCATGTCACACATAGTTCGCGTTTTGTTTATTTATTACTACATGCCATTTAATGCCTTCCAAGAGGAAATTAACAATTTAGTCGCTTAAAAAACATAAATACTGCTGTAAATAATATATATAAAGAGAGAGAGAGATCAAACAATACATTTAAAATAGGGCAGATGCAATAATTATTTATAAAACACTCTCATTAAAAAAAAAAACCTACTGCATAACTTCAAATTACTTATTTTGTAATGTGATATTTCATTCTTACCTTGCTGGTCTGGCACTAATGCCGAGCGACTTGGATCATTTTCAAAATGAAACCCGAGGCGCAAACCACGAAAGCGCCATGCTGACTTCAACTGGCGGGTACAATCATTGAGACATCCGTTTCCGCGGTTTCGTTCGTTAATAAATGCAAAACATGAGGGCGTCGACCCAGCAGTGCATTCAGGGCTTCTATGTTTCCAGGTTCAAACAGGATACAACAATTATTACAAATAATTAACGCAAACATGACAAGGACGATCAAATAAAACAGGATAGGTAGAAAGGGACGATTGTCCTGTTTTACATGCATGTTCATTCGTTGTCCTAATCGCACTACATTGTTTGTATTAAAATGCACCAACTAGCCCAGCGACGTACAATCTCCAACGATATGAAATAGCCATTTGATGATAGAGTTTCAGGCCGCTCAAAAAGATTCGCTTTTTCAGACCCAGATTGTATGGTGTCAGCAAATAAAGGAACCTTTGTTCTATTCTTTGCTCCAGAAATGAAGTGCTATTCGCAAAAAAAAAAAAAAATGGGCTTTGCAGCGCCGTATAAGGTGCCTTGTACATAGTGTGGGGGACTCAAATTTATTAATCTACGGTAATTCATTGATATGGCTATACTCGTGGGAAACTCTTTGTGGCTAGACACTCATAAGCTGTGGGCGCAGCGGCGCTCACGCACCTTGAGCACCGATCAAAGCTGTGTCCTTGTTATAGATTTCCTGCTTACAAATATACTATTCCTGCTTAGAAGGCGTTCAGTGGTCGCTAGTATTTCTGAAGAGACGTTTCAACTCTCGTCGCCGAACCACCATAAGTAGAAACTCACGCCCACTACGTAACCAACTTTTTCGAATCATCAAGCACCGTGTGCATGGGACTGAATGTACGACGGCTGTAACAGCAGGTGTGGCACATACGGCTCTGAGAAAAGCGGTGAGGTTCTCTGGCCGCACGTCGATGATCATGCTGTAGATGCCCCGGCTCTTGATGTCCATCAGAGTGGCCGTGAAGTTCTCCGCCCTCCGGAACAGGTACTGCACGTTCTTCGGCGGAAACGGACGCACCAGCTCCTGCAGGCTGATCAGGGCTGCGCAAAGAGGGGCACTAGCGCGTAAACAAAGGGCAGATCAACGGACAGTGCGTTCAGCGTTGCGTGGTCTTTTGGCCAAAGCTTAGCATGCCTCAGAATTTTCAGCGATTTCGTTATGCATTAATATATTCGGCTTTTATTATTCTTAGAAAATAAAGAATCCTGATTTTCACGTCGTGACGATATTCAACTTCCGTACTTGGTTGATATAGACACTGCCACAGACATTGTCGTATCAAGCCTTTGTAGGTCTGATTTTAATACTTGGCATATCCATATCTGGTGAGTTGCCATTCCACCAAAAGGCGAAAGGGCAGCTCACCAGATATAGGTATGCCAAGCAACCGTTCATCTGGTAAAATCCAAAACACGTGTTCGTCTGTTTTTAGCCAAAAATAATGTTGCTTTAGTAAGACCGACAATCGTTAATAACTCAAATGAAAACAGCTCCATAACTTCCAGTTCTGTAATATAAAATTAGTAAAAATCTAGGGCCCTGACAAATTTCAGCGTCAAACATCCAACACCATTTCATCGTTTTCTTACAGCCAATATTGCGTTTTTGGAAGATTATTAAAGGGAAGCTGAAGTGCTTTTCGAAAAAAAAAAAGAGTTAATGGCTGATTCTGGACTGTTTTAGCCTGCTGAGTCCACATATTGCAACCGTTTGACCCGAAATAACAACTAAACGCTAAAAAAAAAACGAAGAAAGCAGAAGCGATCGCCGCAGCGGCATGCCATTTGCTAGTCATGCGTCACGCGCCAATACGTCATAAGAGGGTCATCTCGATTTTCGCTTGCTCCGTCGCTTGCGAAAGTAGTCAGGCGCCGAGGCTTCTGCACTTGGAAATTGAGTTCGGCTTCTGATTTTTTAAAATCTTTCGGTGGATCCGGAAGGGGCATGTGTCCAGCGGACCCTTGACCTGACAAAGTACGTGTTTCAGCCGTTGGCAAAGCAGAAAGACTACCCCCGCAGTAATAAGGGCAGACATGAAGAACCACTTGTGCCGAAGCAACATGGCCGGCCGGCTTTAAACATTCACGAACGTACTGAGTGCTACTTATTGTAACGTAAAACGTTGACACTAAACGGAGTGCCATTGATGGGAAGCTTCAGGGCGGATTAGTGTGACCCTCCCCAAAACGGTCGTAAGAGGTCAAGAATTCGACACAAATCGGCCTTTGTGCTTGGCAGCTGCTGGACACGTGAGCGTGCAGGCTGGATTGTTCACCAAGGCTAAAGTAGTTTGAAACTATAGTATATTCGGCTTCACGCGACGGGAGAGACGGGTGATGAGACGGGGTCGCCATTCAGCCACCGCAATGTCCTTCCATACTACACGAATAACTGCGCAGAAGTTCCATCCTTGTGATAGCGCTACCCTCTGCTGCGTTTAGTTTACTTGCCACCAACAATTACAGCATTTCAGCTATAGAAAAAGTGGAGGTGTATGCCCAACAGCCCTCCATTTTATGTCGAATTTGTGAAAGCTTCCTGGGCCTCTACATTCACCTACTTCTCCCAAGATTTGCTGACTGTGTTACACCACCACCAAGCGTTATCATCGTTCCATCGCACTTCTACGCCACAAAGAACCATTGCATGAAACAAACGTTATACTGAAAACACTGCGTAACTTGTAAAAAAAGGACTCAATTCATAATAGAATGTCACATGCTCTGTATCTCCAAAAAGCGCTCCTGAAGAGAATATAAACCTATGGAAGGAAAGTTTAACAACATTTATGTTTACGTTTAAAAAATATCTGACCTCAAATAGTATCAGCAACTCTAAAAAAAAAGTCCAGGCTAAAACAAGTTGCACCTTGAAAGTCGCATGATGAATTGCATAACCGCTTATTAGAACAAGCCCGCTCTTCCAAGTGACTGGGTAGCGGAGTAGATTAAAAACAAATGAAAACAATCTTGGGCAGCGGAGTCGATCCGGGAAATATTGTCACGAATGACAAATGATGAGGCGATGATAACTGAAGAAACTAAACGTTTAATGGGGCGAACTTGTGCCCAAAACAAAACGAAAACAAAAGATAACAATAGAGCGTCGCGGGCGTCGAAGTCGGCGTAACAGCGGAATCGAACGCTGGGGCGAGAATGACTCCGCTCGCCTTGCGGAGTCCCTTCTGTAGCCTCGTGGGCTCCTAGATCATTCGGCGTAGAACTTTCGGTGCGTAGAACATTCGGAACTCGATCAGACGAGAATGCTCTCTAACTGACGAGAAGGCCAAGTTGAAAGAGCAAATAAAAGGACAGTCCCCTGACTGGAATCGAACCTACACCTTCCTCGTGACAGTCCAGCGCGGTAACCACTCGGCGACGCAGGCGCTTGCTCGCCAACGTGCGTGGCATTACTCCCCTCTTTAAAAGCGCATCGTCTTGATGCGACGTGCCGGAAAACAAAAACTGCAAAACAAACAAAAATAATGGCAAGCTATGTAGACTTGTGCAACATAATTCTATCGAGCGTATCGCAAAACCTTAGAGAGTTTCAGGGAACCGGAACAAAATACGATCGATAAACAAAAACGATCGATACCTTGGATCGGGCGAGTCGACCGATCGTGTGCCTCAAAACGGCTTTGGGGGAACCGTATTTGCAGACGAGAGCAGACCACTGATCTCTATGACAATTGCTGGATCGCGTTTGACCAGCTCTGCCTATGGACCGGAATGCGCCCACGGTCGGCCATCTTTAGGTCGAGTTATATCATCTCTAGCCATCATAGTAATATGGCGGACAGCGCAATGGCGGCAGGCTGCCGTAAAATAGCCGTAGATCTAGTACACTGTACCGTGGGTGATATTTCGTGCTTGATTGAAGTTGTTCGACGAAGCAGAGTCTTGAAACCCGGCGTGAACGGTAGCCTCGTCTTTGAGGAACCGGCGAAAGTTCTACGAAAGCGCAGCACCGGGGGAAAGCAGCGCAGCTCGCATCGAAAGCAGACTACGTACCGGCGTCTGCTTTCGATGCTCTTTTTGATGCGACTTTCGATGCGTGCTGTGCTGCTTTTCCCCAGTGCTGCGCGATTTCGTGAAAATTTCACCGGATCCTCAAAGACGGGCTACCGTTCACGCCGGGTTTTAAAAACATGTTTTGTCAAACAATTTCAATCAATCACGGAATATCACCTACGCTATTTTGATGGCAGCCTGCCACCACAACTGCCAAAACGCCGTCTGCCATGGATAGATGATGGTGGCTGCCAAGTGGCTTCAGCACCTGTATCTTGGCTAGAGGTGATATAACTCGACCTAAAGATGGCCGCCAGTGACCGCATTCGCGGAGCGGGCAAACGCGATATAGAGAACCTAAAACAATGTATACCTACTTATAGTTCGTCTTGTTTTTTTACTCGAATGAATGCGCTTCCGCAATGCAAAACCTGGCGCTCCATGGCGTGTCGCCACTGGCACTGCGAAGTTCTAAAATGTTCGTCTGCTAAAGGAGCAGACGAGCTTTCCGACAACAATGACGCTCGATCTTTTTGACGATGACTTGGAGTTGGTTCTATTCGGCGAAAACAATTTACAAAACGTTATTTTGTACGACTGTCTGCGTACTAAGAGAAGGCACTTGTTGGCGGCAAGGTATGGGACGTTCAACTTGGCGTCGATGGACGAGGAGGACGTCGTACGGCAGTTCAGGTTCACAAAGGAGGATCTGCTTCATCTCCGATCGGCGCTGCGCATCCCGGAGACGTTGACAGCCAACGGCTGAATCTGGGTGTCGGAAACTCGTTTGCCACCGCTTTTTTTTTTTTTTTTTTTAGTTTCCCGATTTATATCCTCGGGGAATAAAATAGTTCCTCGGTCGTACATGGTAACTTGGTTTGTAAGTCATACGTTCTTCTCAGTGGGCAAGCTTTGGTGTTTTACATCAACCAATTATGATGTTTACTCCAACCACGTCCTGATATGCTGAAACGTCGCCGACAGCAAACTCGATTTGACACACAAATAAGAACACGCTCGCGCGCGCTTATCATCAACATTCGAAGTCGTCTGCCAGCGATCCTGTGTCTTTCCCTCGAGGCCCACTGCAGGGTCGAGTATTAAGAAAGTTATACACAAATAAAACTAGAAATATTAAATCGCGAAGAAAATACAAAAATAACAGAAATATAATCATTTCTCAGGTTGAGGCGGTCATTTTTCTTGTACAAAGTTACGAGGAGGTCAATCCGTTCGCTCCTCGCAACAAGAAGTTTTTTTTCGACTCCGCGTTTAAGCCTTTAAGGACGTCATCCCAAAGGGCTGGAGTAAAAAAAAGATTAGCGCCTAGCACCTCCCGAAGTAGGAAGGTATCATCTTCCGCTGAAAACCGCTTGCGAGGAGGAGGCGGAGGGACGGAGGTAGATACGGCGCCCATGTTGCTCTCTTACGGTAAAGAGAGCAGACGATCACGGTCGTACGCCCGCGAATCGATCGTTGAGCCGTGTACGGTACGACCACGAAAAATAAAAAAAAATAAATAAAGGAAAACCTGTAACTTTACTGCTGTGCACTTATTAAAACTCTCACCCAATATTTAAAGGGCTCGTTTTATAGGATATATGTGATTAGCATTAGAACACAAATTTTTAATTCATGCAACATTTTTAAACTAAAAAGTATCCAGATCCTTGATCCAGAAGGCTGTTGCTCACTCTGTTGACACTACAGATAACCCTCAGTCATAAAGCAGCTGTAAAAACGGGTGATAAGAGCTCGAATTGCACATCCCAACGTTTGTATGGAAAAAAAACTTAAAATATAAAAAACTTAAATATACAAAAACTTACATATAAAAAACTTAAAATATAAAAAAATCTTAAAATATGAAAAAAACTTGCAATATAAAAAACTTGCAATATAAAAAACTTAAAATATAAAAAACGTAAAAACATAAAAAACGTAAAACATAAAAAACGTAAAACATAAAAACGTAAAACATAAAAACGTAAAACATAAAAACGCAAAACATAAAAAACGAAAAACATAAAAACGTAAAACATGAAAACGTAAAACATAAATATCATAAAACAAAAAACATAAAAAACTTAAAACATAAAAAACTGAAACATAAAAAACTGAAAACAAAAAACTGAAAACAAAAAACTGAAAACAAAAAACTGAAAACAAAAACTGAAAACAAAAAACTGAAAACAAAAAAAACTGAAAACAAAAAAACTGAAACCAAAAAACTGAAAACATAAAAAACATAACATAAAAAACTTCAAATATAAAAAACTAACAAAATAAAAACAAATTAAAATATGAAGAAAAAAAAAAGGTGACCATGGGGTTCGAACCCCCCACAACAGCTCCGCTACGACCTCACGAAACGGACGCTCCAATCCACTGCGCCACTGATCAGACGATTTTCGCAGCTGCTAAACATTAATTTAGTTCTATCGAGGAAGTCTTATTGCGTTTTGATTTGTATTCTTTTTCTTATTTGCCGACTCCAACTTTATGCACTTGCTGTCACGTATGGCGCTCCTGCCAGGCACTACCACGAGTTATTTTATTCATGTTTGAAGCCACGGCCCGCTCTCTCCGCCAGCGAAATGGCCGTTTTACTAACCAAGCGAGACCGTCCATGTCGGCCATTGGTCGTGCCGGTCGCGCCTTACGGTTCGAGCAGCGCATTACGGTAAGATCGCGGAACACAAGCGCATGCGCACTTCGTACCGGAGGGCCCATCGTACCGTATCGGATGTGCAAAAACGGTCCCCTAAAACTCTCTATTATTCACAGTCCTATCGATCGTAGTACGGCTTGAGGCTCACGACGTGGACGACGTACGGTCGTGTAGGGCGGCGTGATGAAGTCCGTGGTCCGTCGGGCATCACCTCATAGTTCAGATCCCCGAGTCGACGAAGCACTTTGTAGGGTCCAAAGTAGCGCTTCAGGAGTTTCTCGCTGAGACCACGACGGCGAATCGGTGTCCACACCCGCACCCTGTCTCCGGGCTGGAAGTGGACGTCCCGACGACGAAGGCTGTAGCGGCCAGTGTTGACACGTTGTAGGGCTTTAATTCGAAGTCTGGCGAGTTGACGGACTTCTTCTGCCCGTTAGGACAACCACCTGGGCGTCGTCGCTTCCGTCGACAGCCAGTTCGTGGGGTAACATAGCGTCCAACATTGTCGTTACCTTGCGCCCATGCACCAGTTGAAAGGGCGTCACTCCGGTGGTCTCTTGTACGGCCGTGTTGTAGGCAAATGTGACGTACGGCAACACCTCGTCCCATGTCTTGTGCTCCACGTCGACGTTCATGGAGATCATGTCGGCGATGGTTTTGTTTAGGCGTTCCGTCAGCCCATTAGTCTGAGGATGGTACGCTGTGGTTCGCCGGTGGTTGGTGTGGCTAAGACAGAGGATCTCCTGCATCAGCTGGGCCATGAACGATGATCCACGGTCTGTAATGAGGACTTCGGGGGCGCCGTGCCGGAGGACGATGGACTCGATGAAAAACTTGGCAACTTCAACAGCCGTACCTGATGGAAGCGCTTTGGTCTCGGCGTACCGTGTGAGATAATCGGTTGCGACGATTATCCATCGGTTTCCTTGCGTCGATGGTGGAAATGGTCCAAGTAAGTCCATTCCGATTTGCTGGAATGGGGCAGATGGCGGCGCAATAGGCTAAAGGAGTCCTGCCGATCTCGTCGGTGGTTTCTTCCGTCGTTGACACTCGTGGCAAGATCGGGTGTAGCGGTGGACTGTGTTCGCAAGCTTGGGCCAGTAGTACTTTTCACGAATACGGGCCAGTGTCCGGCTGTAACGAAATGTCCGGACGTCGGGTCGTCGTGGCAGGCTTGAAAGATCTCCTCCCGAAGGTCGGTCAGGATTACCAGCAGCCACGGCGAGTTGTTGTTCCCTAAGTTCTCTTTCTAGAGCACACCTCGTCGAATGGCGAAGGTCGGCAGGGCTCGTGAAAAAACACGGGGCATCGCACTCCCGTGCCCTTCCAGGTGCTCTATTAGTGCGCACAGCTCAGGATCGTCTCGTTGACCTCGGGCCATGTCGTCGGTGTTCACTGCGCCAAGGAAACACTCGTCGTCATCGTCGTCGCTGCTGCCGGAATGTGTTTCGACGGGAGCTCTGGACAGGCAGTCGGCGTCGCTATGCTTGCGGCCTGACTTGTAGACCAAGGTCATGTTGAACTCTTGTAGTCGAAGACTCCATCGAGCGAGGTGTCCTGACGGGTCTTTGAGGTTCGCAAGCCAGCAGAGCGAGTGGTAGTCTGTGACTACGCGGAATGGGCTCCCGTATAAGTACGGACGAAACTTCGTGATTGCCCAGACGACCGCAAGGCATTCTTTCTCAGTCGTGGAGTAATTTCTCTCCGCCTTGGACAATGTCCAACTTGCGTAGGCGATGACTCGCTCGGTGCCTTCTTGTATTTGAACCAGTACCGCGCCAAGTCCTGCGTTACTTGCGTCCGTGTGAATCTCGGTTTCCGCATCCTGGTCGAAATGTCCAAGAACAGGAGGAGTCTGCAGTCGTCGCTTCAACTCGTCGAATGCCTGCTGCTGCTCCTCGGCCCATTCGAACTTCTCGTCGTCCTTCGTGAGGTTTGTGAGCGGTGCGGAGATCCTTGCGAAATCTCGAACGAAGCGCCGATAGTAGGCACATAGTCCAGGAACCTTCGCACGGCCTTCTTGTCTCTTGGCACTGGAAATGCTGCGACGGCGCGAGTCTTCTCTGGGTCTGGGCGAATGCCTTGGTTACTAACCACGTGACCTAGGAACTCAGTTCGTCATAGGCGAACCGACACTTTGACGGCTTGAGGGTGAGTCCGGCAAGTCCGCATGACTTGGAGAACAGCTCGGAGTCGTCGCAAGTGTTCGTCGAAGTCGCCGGAAAACACTACGACGTCGTCGAGGTAGACGATACAGCTCTGCCACTTCAGTCTTGCCAGTATGGTGTCCATGACACGCTGGAAAGTTGCTGGCGCCGTGGATAGTCCGAAGGGCATCACCTTAAACTCGTACGGTCCATCCGGTGTGACGAAGGTTGTCTTCTCTCGGTCCCGTTCGTCCACTTCGACCTGCCAGTAGCCGCTCTTCAGGTCCATCGATGAGAAGTATCGAGAGTGTCGCAGCCGGTCTAACGTGTCGTCGATGCGGGGGACTGGATAGACGTCTTTCTTCGTCACTGCATTCAGCTGCCGGTAGTCCATGTAGAACCTAAGCGTCCCGTCTTTCTTCTCAACCAGTACTACTGGAGAGGGCCATGGACTGCTTGAAGTTTCAATTATGTCGTTGTTCAGCATCTCTTGAACTTGCTCCTGAATCACCTACCTTTTTTTAAGGAGATCGATGCACAGGGCGCGCGTCGTCCTCGGTAACGATGCGGTGCTTCGCAACGGCGGTTTGGCGCACCTTCGACGACGTTGCAAAGCAGTCGCGGTATTCGGCGAGGAGGTTAATCAGCTGACGTCGTTTCGGACCCGGAAGCTTAGGGTCAATGTCGAGCTGCACTGGCGACGTACTGTCTTGTTGAGGTGGCGAGGATTCGTCAGTAATGGCGGCGATTTCGGCGGAGTTTCGGAGTTCCTCGTCCTGGCGAACGGCTGCACCTTTTGTGAGGTGTTGCGCTTCGTTTCGAAAGTTCGTCACGAGGACCACAGTGCGGCCATCCTGAAGTTCAGCTACTCATCTTGCGACGCCATATACGGCTCTGGCGACGCCTATTCCTCTTCCTAGAAGCAACTGGGGGCTCCCCTCGAGCAGACCTTCGCCGCATAAAGCTTCGGTGATCCCGACAGGCACGAAAACACTCGACCGCGGCGTAAGTTCACGTGACCTGCGAGGACTCGGACCGCGGATGACGTCGCTTTGGGTTCCTCCGGTTGTGAAACAGGTTTTCGTAGAGTTAACCGGTTTGCTCCGAAGTCGATGACGGCGCCATACTCGCAGAGAAAGTCTATTCCGAGAATAACGTCCCTCGAACAGTCTTGCAGAACGACAAACTTGAGAGGGCAGGTTTCACCGTGGATCTCAACGCGAGCAGTGCACCTGCCGACAGGCGTGGTGAGATGTCCACCGGCGGTTCGTATCTGCGGTCCGTCCCACGACGTCGTAACTTTCCGAAGGCGACGAGAGAGTCTCCCACTCAAAACGGAGTAGTCTGCTCCTGTGTCGACAAGTGCCGTCGCGTCGTGTCCGTCAATGATAACGTTGAGGTTATTCGACACCGTTACAGAAACGTCGTGTCGGGGCGTTGCGGCGTTAGAGTGGGAGGGCTCCTGACGATCTTGGAGGCATCTTGGCATCGTTCATCTTCTGCAACACCACCTTCCGGCATTCCTGCGCCTAGTTTTCCCGACGGGATGCAATGGGTGACAGGCTGTCTCGGCGAGATCCGGCGGAAGGGCGATGGCGAGCGTCGGGGAGACGGTGAATGGAATCTTCTGCGGGGAGACGACTCAGGGGATGAAGAGCGGAGGAGGTAGTCCTCGACGTCCCGAGGTCGCTCTCTGAGACGTGGTCGAGGGTTGTTGGATGCAAACCCTCGTTGGCCCTGCTGGCGGTAGGGGCATCGTCGGTAGATGTGGTCCGCTTCACCGCAGTAATAACACAGCGGGCGTCGTTTGGCCGTCCTCCAGACGTCAGTCTTTCTAGGCGCAGGTTGCTCTGGGCGAACGTGCGCCTGATCTTCCTGGCGTCGGAGGTACTGCGGCGTTGGGGCGTCTCTTCGAGGTGGCGCCGAGGCTTGGCGGGGAGCTTGCGGCGGTCGTCGGGCCATGGCGGCGTAGCTCAACGTTGGTTCCGCCGGTGCCACCGTGGTGACGGGAACCTCTGGTTGGAGCGCCCGATGCACTTCTTCTCGGACAGCCTCGGCAATGAAAATGGATGGCGGACGACTGACGGTCGGCAGCAACCTTCGCAGTTCCTCCCGGACGACCTCCTGGATAATTTACAGGATGTCCGGCGTACCCAGAGTGTTTTCGCCGTTAAGCAGTGTGGGTGCAGCGACGCCTGGATGTCGCTGGTAGAGGGAAGCGCGCGACTGAAACGCGCGCTCGATGTTGGTTGCCTCAGTGATGAAACGTTTAACGGTGGTAGGCGGGCTCCGCACAAGGCCACCGAAGATGTTTTCCTTCAAGCCGCGCATCAAGACTTGCAGCTCTTTTTCTTCGGGAGCGTTTGGGTCGGCGCGATTCATCAGGTGGAGAACGTCTTCGACAAAGCTTGTAACGCTCTCGGTCGGCCCTTGGGTTCTCGCTCGCAGGAGTTCTTCGGCACGTTGTCGTCGCTGCTGGTTGGCAAAAGTGCGTCGTAGCTCGGCCTGGAATTCTTCCCACGACGGAATCGACGCTTCGTGGTTCTCGATCCAGGTGCGTGCCGTGCCTTCCAGAGTGAAGTAGACATTCTGAAGGCACTGCTCCGGTGTCCATCTGTTATGGCGGGCCACTCGTTCGTAATGTTGCAGCCAATCTTCAGCGTCTTCGTGGACCTCCCCGTGGTAAGGCGTCGGAGTCCGGGGTGCGACGGGAAGGTATGCGCCTCGCAAGTGGGCTCATTTTCGTCTTCTGCGCATGAGAAAGGAAGTAGCGGTGACGTCAAAACGCCGAGCCCTGATTGGCTGATCGCGACCCCCTCTCAGAGCGTCGTCTGCTCCTTTGCAACGTCGTCTGCTCGCAACGTCGTCTGCGTCTGTCTTACCTTTCCTGCTACTTTCGGAAGTGCAGGTCTTTACGAGCGAGCTCGACTTCGCCTTGCAGAGAGAGCAGACGAAATAACTCGAGCGGTACGTTGTTTTTAACAACTAGCAGACGCGCATCAAGGAGAGAAGTCAAAGGACTCACTGGCGAGGTGTCCCGAGGCGTCGAGGTTTGTTTGCTAAGAACCGAGAGTGAGCGTGTTAGTGTCCGCAAGTTCCCTCCCAAATACTTTTTCCCTCCTTTCGTGTGCGGCGAGACTCCTCACTCTTTAACGGCGTCGGCGGGTTCTTTACGTCTGCTAGTCAAAGCGATGGCTGCTTTACCTTTCCTGCGTCTGTCGGAGATTCACCGCTTTTTCACAGGCGAGAGTCACCGCTGCCTCGGAAAACAAGGAGATGAGAAGAGGAAGAGATTGAAGGGTTCACAAGGGTCGCGCGGGCATATTCCATTCAGCACGCCAGCCGGTCGTGGGCAGACGGTTTTGGCCAAGGACCGTCGGAGCACCACTGTGCCTGCTAGGCCTATCTGCCGAGCTCGCTTACTCGGGGTCGGTGGAATCGTGGCCATTGGAGCATTTCCCGGGAGTTTGTGGATCCAGCGTTCTTGTTCGTCGTGCTTTATTTCAAGTACTTTTTACTTTTTTTCTTGCTGCTTGCAGTCGGGACGCGTGAGAAGAGCACGTACAAAAATAAACGTCCGTTGATCGTCGCGACCAAGTAACTGAGCGACGCTGTCGGCCATGCTGAGTTGATCGTCGTAGGATTCCGTCGTAACCTGAGCAAAACTTACGATAATTTCGTTTCGTGAATACGAATTTGTTCTCACGTTTTGTCTTACGCACTCTTTTGGCGTAAGATGGTTTTGTGAATCTGGCCTCTGCACTTCCGAAAGTCGCAGGAAAGGTAAGACAGACGCAGACGACGTTGCGAGCAGACGACGTTGCAAAGGAGCAGACGACGCACAGATAGGGGGGTCGCGATCAGCCAATCAGGGCTCGGCGTTCTGACGTCACCACTACCCCCTGCGCAAGAAGCAGACGAACTTGCCCTCCGCATACGACGGTGGCGGCGGACGGGTTCTGCGACGACTGGTTGTCCATCGTCGGCCTCGCTGGCTGCTTGGTTCTGGGTGGCAGAAGTTCGTATTCCGGGGGTAGACCTTGGGTGCGGCAACTTGATCGGGCCTCGGGAGGCTGGGTTCGGACTTGTACTACGGAAACTCGGAGGGCTGCGCTGCACGGACATGCGGTACCCCGCACCTCCACCAAAATGTCACGAATGACAAATGATGAGGCGATGATAACTGAAGAAACTTAGCGTTTAATGGGGCGAACTTGTGCCCAAAACAAAAAGGAAACAAAAGATAACAATAGAGCATCGCGGACGTCGAAGTCGGCGTAACAGCGAAATCGAACGCTGGGGCGATACTGACTCCGCTTGCCTTGCGGGGCCCTTATGTAGCCTCGTGGGTTTCTGGATCATTCGGCGTAGAATTTCGGTGCTTAGAACATTCGGAACTCGATCAGGCGAGAATTCTCTCGAACTTACGAGAAGACCAAGTTGAAAGAGTAAATAAAAGAACAGTCCCCTGACTGGAATCACGCCTACACCTTCCGCGCGACAGTCAAGCGCGGTAGCCACTCGGCCTCGCACGCGCTTGCTCGCCAAGGTGCGTGGCAATATGGTTACTTCAATGATATAAGAAACCAAAAGTAAAACACTAATATAAGGTGGTTAACACAGAAGAGCCAGTGGAAGCCCGTCATTCGGCTACCTGAATCGCGGCTTTTCCAGTACACTGCGCAATTATAATAACATAATAGATTTTTTTCTAGAACAGTCGATTCAAAATTTTCACCTAGTTTCGTCCCCTCTTTGCGTGTGCCCTTTAATGAGCTAAATTGCCTTCTTACCTTCAAAGATGGTCGGCAGAGGATCGGGTTCAGACGAGGCTCCTTCAGACCAAAACACATACGTACATTGTTTTCATAAGCGCCGTCCGAAACACGTTCCGAACAAAAAACGGTGTGCTTGCTCAAACTCGTGTGTTTGCATGGCGGAAACCCACCCCTTTAAAATCTAATTGACGGAGTTAAAGGGCGGTAAGCGGGAATAGCATCTGCGTTGAGCGTTGTTCGTGCAAGCCGACGGATACACATGAGTACTGCATCGTGCAACAGCACGAGTTAGTTGGTTTCTATGCCACGAGAATTCCGCAAACCCGTAAACATACAAGAGAACAATCAACACGTCAAGTGATTGAGTCAATAGCACGACCGATGAACGGAAAAAAGCAATTGGAGCTATGCAGCGGCAGGAACGACGACGGTTCGAAAAGTCAGTAGAGCAGCCTACGAGGGGATCCCGACAAGCCGCGGCGGGGTCTCCCAGCCAGACCTTTTGTGACGTCGAATAACCGGGCTTCCTCCTTTCTTCCCTTTCCCTCTGCTTCGGAGGGGCGTTGCTTCAACGCTACTTTGAAGGCACTTTCGCGGTTAATCCGCGCATAAAATGACAAAACGAATACAATATTCGTGATGGCTGATGTCTGGTTAACTAGGCCCGGGTGTTTTTTTTTTTTTTTTCACATTTAAAAACGCTTTAGCTTCCCATTAAGGTGCATTTACTCTGGCTTGCACCACTTACTAAGGTTTTAAGTGCATATTTCTATAAGTCGTCTTAATCAACTTTTCATTCAGTTCGCTTACCGCGGTATATCGTTGATACATCATGATGTTACGGACTGATGATGTTCTGTGGTGCAGTCTTTGTATGTGCGCCATTTTCTATTTTCTGCTGGGGCAAACTCAACGTGGGTATGCATCATCCATGTTTTCCAAGTTGTGTTGTTGTTTGTATCGTGACCAGAACATATTTTTGTGACCTTTTATTTGGGACAAAGAAACTGATGCAATGTACATCACTATTCGGAAGTGCTGATCCCCTATCCACTTATTAACCAAGATAGATATTTATGCTGTATTTCGTCGTTTATTTTATTTCATTTTTGTAATGGTTTGTGGCGTTTAAGTGTTTTTGAGCTATGGTATACATAAACATATACTTCGTCAATACAGGATGTTGTCTGAACTAGCGACAACCTGATTCGCTCTCATGCCTCGGACCTATACTAGGCGACAGCTTTTGTTGGCAATGCAGTGGAGAGGAGGAGAGCCCGCGAACAGCTTTATTCAGCGCTCAAAATGGGAGAGGGAACGCATGACTATACCCCCCACTGCATTGCCAAGAAAAGTTGTCGCCGAGTATAGACTGTAGTGCCACTAATGCTAATAAGTATATTTCGGTTACATCATGTATATTAGTTTACAAATCACTTAAAGAATTTAGCTCGAATGAGTAGCAAAACCACGTGCTGAGCGGTACTCCGAAAAATCGATGAATGAAGTTAATCCGACAGCCGAGGGGCGGCGCCAGCAGTCTTCCAAACAGCTGGAAGGCGCGTGTGCTGGGGCATTTTGAAAATTGCAGTTACGTCTAGCTTGGGAAGTAGACGCAATTTCTTTTTTTTTTTTACTCTATTTCTAGACTGCCATCCAACGATGTGTGAGCCACGGGAGTAAGCGTACGTATTTAAAAATGTTATTATACCGCGCGAGTGAACGTTTGTATTTCAAACCATTTACAGCTGCGCTCTTACTCTTAAGCATGCTTCACCAGCCGTGCGTCACTGCTCTGATTTACCATAAACTGCAAGCGAACCAGCCGCGGCAAGCCCTTGCTGCCCGAGCTCTGTTTGTAGTGAACGCGAGCGTATCTTCATGCTGTCCGAAATGACGAAATAGACCCTTTTAGCAATGCCACGCCATCAGGCGGCGCCGATTCCATACTATGAGCACTCGCTTGGAGTGGCCACTTGCACCGCTTCGGCGGAGCCGCGGCCGCTACATATAGGGTTACAGAGGCCAGTACTCTGTAATGACCTCATAGCGCCTTTCCAGGAACGTTTTATATCTCCGCGGCACTGTGAAAGCAGAAAGGCGTGCAAGGTAACCTCTTAAACATAACGAGGGTTACTGTATTTTTCTGCAAAAATTCAGCTGTCAACAAAAAGTGCTTCTCAATAAAGCATAATCCGTTGAAGTGCGCGCTCCCTACGCTCTAAATGAATTAAGTAAGGATAAGCGCGTGTACAACGAGAATTTATTGTGACAGCTGGTGCAGAAAAAAGAACTATCATAGCTACGAGCACACCCACATGGCTCTCCCCGAGGATACTTTATTCGGGCGTACCGTATGAGCTATTCTGAAATTCGGGCACTGTCCTCTTTCATATGTCCCATTGTTTTCCTTCCCAAGTGACCCGTTGTTCGAAGCAACGGAGAAATCGTTATAAAACGTCAGTGGGGAAAACATAACGCGAAATATACGAGGCTATAAGGCTGAATCGGTTCAGTCAGGCTGGCTGCCTCTCGAGCGTTGCTGATAGCCGCCGCTTCTTGATGCAACACGTTGCTCCAAGTACACCGTAAACGACTTCATTTTCACGAGAACCTATTTTTCGCTAATTTCTGGACTTACGAAATATCGCGAAAAATAAATCACGCAAATAAATTACCCTACGGTAAGCGTACTCCTCAAAATCGTGAAATAGTGTGCCCCCCAAATATTCCCGTTGCCGAAAGACCTAAGAGGAGAGAACGTCGTGTCGAAGACTGCCAATGCCGCCGAAGCTGAAGACGTGATAAAGGACGCGATCGTGCAAACGTCGGCAGCGATGGCGTGAAAAGCAACTCAATCGACGATGTAAACCGCATCGCCAACAAAGACGCGACAAGCGACTCCATCGCCGATGTGGACAGCGTCGACAACAATAATGCGACAATCTACTCAATCGCCGGTGTAAGTACGAAGCCGCGGAAACAAAGTCGCCGTTTCGTGCGAAGGTGTCTCCACGTAACTTTTAGTCTCAAAAGTGAACTTCATCTTCGGTTTTGGTCGCTCGTCTTGTGGGCGTCGTAGTTGCCGATTATTTTATCCGCAGTGTATCAATTTTTGATGTCAAGCCAGATCCTGGTCCACGATTGCGAATCGGGACCAGCGGGGGTGGTGCTTACCTTCGCGGGCGCATACCCTATATTGGCAGCGCCTTGCCCGATCATAGTGGCCAGCCGCACTTTACAACGCCGTCAAGGCAACGGCTCATTGTTGCCAAGACCAATTTGTTTAATGTGGCGATGCAGGCGAGTCCTTCCTCGTCTTCGCTATTTGTGCGCTGTTTCCAGTTGTTACCTTTTTAGTCTCCTATGCAAAAGGTGTCGCGAATTTTTCTGCGCGTGTAACGTGCGAACACCAAAAGCCAAATTTTAAAATTTCGAGAACGCGGACTAGCTACTCTTTACCAAATTTGATATAGTAATTTAGATAGGATAAACGACAGGCCTCGGCTCATTGTAGCCGTACTTCCATCTTTGCAAGCGGTTCCTGACAACTTTTATTTGGGCTTATAAACGATCTCATGAGTCTAATGAGGGGATGAAAATTGACTACTCTATGTCACTATAAAGCTGAACGTTTGCAGCAGTTATCTTTGTGAGCGGAAACTCAGCCTTGTCCGTCAAATCATAAAGATTGAAGCCGCAATTTCGACTTAATCTGGGCACGATGACTGCTGCGTGAACAAACAAGCGCGTGTCGGAATTGGCAACCCTGCCCCTTGACTTGCTGAGGTTGATACTCACAGATGTCGTCCTGGTAGAGGACGGCGATGCGCGTCCAGTTGAGGTAGTCGACCAGGTCCCGCATGGACTTGCCCGTGATGTGCGGGTCCGGGTGCAGGTTCACCGAGCAGTCCTTGGCGTCCGGCTCCAGGTCCAGCCGGCTCTCGATGTGCGGGATGTCCAGCGAGTCAGACAGCGACTGGATGTGCGCGCCAATCATCGGGTCGTTTGGGCCGAAAATGGCCGCCACGCCTGAGCTGATCAGGTTGCAGGCTGCGTCAGTCCGAGAAAAGAAACACAAGCAGAATGAGAACCATGAACCTTAGTGCGTAATCTGGAATGTCTTTAGAATTTTTTAAAATAGTGTTTTTGTTTGAATCTTTAAGTATAAATAAACGTTTCCATTTTGTTACAACCCTCCTTTCGTGCACAGAGAGTGCACCTTGATTTCGTAGTTAAAAAAGCTCATATTCTTACATAAAGTGTGTACTCGAATTCCTTTTTAGTGAAGTTGCCAACAATTTGGACGATTTTAATACATGGCAAGAGAGATCTAATTGATGGTTTGTGTTTGTTATGTTCCCATAGCGTGGAAGTTTCCAAAAATGATATCTTTCCTTCAATTGTTTGTAACTTTTAACAGGAGTTAGATGTGCGGACGTTATTTATACTTCAACTGTGTCTCGTTTCATTATTGTTCTCAATGAAGCAAGGCAGAACGTTTCCCTACTGCGCATGTTTGTAAGAGTTGCAGTATAACCTGCAGTAGAAAGAGATACATTTCTATTTTTGTGGAGATATTGTCTTTGATTGTTTTTGCTTAATAATACGGCCTTTTTACACACAGCTTCGATATGTTCCCGATGTTGTACTGGTGTTGTAAACGAAGTCACCAGTGATCCCATTATAATGACTGCGCCGTCTCACCTCAAGATGTTTAATGCTGACCTGAGGTGCGCTATGCCCCTAAAATGAGGCAAGATGAGCAGTAATATATGTTTAGAAGAGAGTCATCCGGCCAAGGTCCCGGAGTTTAAAGTTTAGGTCATGTGCGACCCTCTTAGAAATAAACAACTCTTCCCTTTTCTCTCGCGAGAGCAATTTTCTCATAAAATATTTAGTCTGACCAAACTATTACGAAAGCTTGAAAAACATCCATGCACAATTTATTTTACCTCTACCTATGGTATATATAGCCGGTAATTGATTGAAACTTTTGTTGACACGTGCCATATCTTTCATGCGTAATCTTAAAGAAACAACGCGACTAACACCGAGGCGATAGTTACCTACGCATTTAATTCTCAAGTTTAGAACACAAAATTCCGACCTTAGGGACGTGAAGCATTAGTGGTTCCTTATCATCTATCTCAAATATAAACTGCCTTGGAGGTTGAAAAATAAAGTCCCAAGACAGCACGAATTAAACATATACATATATATATATATCTTTACATATATATTCGGCCACTTTTTATGTCCGCGAAGAGGACACCCTCAACTCCCTGAAAAGGAAATATACTTAAAACGTAAACCAATACCTACGTAGTGCTGCGCGTTTTTAACAGAACCAAAGACAAATACTTTAAGATGAGCTGCAAGCTCACGACGGACAGACGGATCGCATTCAACAAATCCTTAGCGAACGCAAATTCAACGAGCGCCGCATCCCATCCGAGAAGAAAATATACAGTGAAATGCCTTTAACAAGCAGTAGACATCTATTCTAAGTCGGAGACTCGTCGAAAGCTCTTCAATCTATCTTCGCTACCGCAAACATGGAACAGCAACGTCAAAGAAGAGATACTAGAAAGCACACATGGTACACTTTCGTACGCGAATTCAAAAAGATATCCACACGGTCTCAGTCCACGCGAGCTTCCTCAAACAGAGCCGAGGAACGTGACTTCGGCAACTCTTCTCGAAGACACCGAGAAGAGAAATGAAAGCCAAGATAGCACTCGACCCAACAAATGTTTCTGCGTATTTTTTTTTTTTTTGTATCTTTTTTGGCAGCTTATTTTTTGACAAAATAAAAGCCAAAATTACAATCTAAGCAATACACAGTTCCTCGCATTTCGATTGCAATTGAACAAGGCGTTCGATTCGCCTATCCTGTTTCAAATTTTAATTCAAATTTTCTAATGACTATAATATGAAGGAGTAATGGGACGAACTGTGTAAAGGTCAGCAGCTTGTCAAAGCTGCTCTTAAAGTTGTGGCAGCGGGAAACTGTCGAGTAAAACAGCTCTTAATAATGCCTTATCTAGAGTTAGAAATGAACTCAAATGTACAAAGGTTAAAATATAAGCAGTAAAAGGCTCATCATCAGGAATCGCATTCCTGTTGATGATTATAAAATAAATTTAACATGAGCTAAGAAAACAATCTACGATACGAATCGCTTCAGCACAGACAGTTTGGCCGGTGTGTGTGAGTATCAAAATGAATTATTTATTCAGTAGAGGTCCTTATAACAGGCACATTATTACATAAAAATGTATCGCAAATTGCCCTGTAATTGTGTTGGTACGTGACATGTTCTTTGTTTAGCGCTAGTAACCTGTCCAGGCATTTCTTCTCCAGCAGTGCCTCCAGGTAGCTCCACTCCTCTACACCCAGTTGAATCATCGACTTTTTGACCCATTGACTTTCCCCGTCTGGTCGGCCTGCGTTCACAAATGTCACGTGATTCACGTCTCGTAACGTAAATTTGTCCACTAAAGTTAGCGGAGAAACTGAATTTGCCTATAGGTCACGTGACACGAGGCCGTGCGACGTCATTTTCCCCGCTAAATTTAACGGGGAAATTCGTGGTCACGTTTTGTTTGTGGATTCACTTCATTTCAAAGCTTAGCCTATAGACATTACGTTTAAAAAAAAGTGTTGACCTGTTTTGGATATTTTGTGATATTTTGTTTGCAGTCTCCAGCCGCTCCTCTGTGTATTCCTCTTATACTCAATACATCTTCTTTTATATATAATTTTGAAAATCATAATTCTCTACTTTCGAATCAGCGCTCGCAAAAATCCTCGAAAATCCATAACTTGCCTTTGAAAAGGCTACAGGAGGACGAGTTGTAAGAAAATTATAATTTGGCTGATTTTGTCTATTTTTATAGAGAACTATTAAGGGTACTTCATTTGAATCCTCGCGTTTTCTCAATAGTGTTCCTTCGCGTAATATTAGGGTTGTGTCTTGTTAACTCCCGCAAATGCTGCAGAAGCAAACGGATTGCTTGTTGTAAGTAGAATGTATTAGAATATG
This sequence comes from Ixodes persulcatus, assembly GCA_013358835.2. Lineage (NCBI taxonomy): Eukaryota > Metazoa > Arthropoda > Arachnida > Ixodida > Ixodidae > Ixodes > Ixodes persulcatus. Next base: position 779,482 of record JABSTQ010011448.1, on the reverse strand, counting down.
TCTAACTTTATGTCAAAGATTGACTTCCGGACAATCATGAGCGTTTATATAGAAAGTAGATGCTTGTCGCAATTTGCGCCTCTTTTTTTTTGTTTTTCTTATGAAATATATGCGGTTTCCGTGTTATATGCATGAAAAGAAGGATCTTCTGTTTACCGACAGATGTGAGTTGTATGTTGTCTCTTCATTTAATGTGTCTTCCTTTTTCGCCTTACTCAGATTAAATAATGTAAATTTTTCCACAGCTCGCATGCGCACTCAACCCACATTCACTTATGAGCACTACGACAGAATATGCACTATACCGTTAGAGCTGCGTGCCCAGTGTTCCGCAAAGCTGGACAGGAGCGAAACATTGGCCCGTTTTGCCACTCTGAGCCTCCGTAACGTCTGTTAAGATCCGTTTCACCCACAGACACAGAGCAGCCAATACTACGAACCATACGAAACACCCGAAGAAGAGAGTGTCCCAACCTTGAAGTGATATTTCGGTTGGCCGCAGCGACGGGCCGAGCCCGAAATAAAGTGATACACTGCCACTGCTGAATTGGCTGGCACAACTTGTAGCATCTGCTGAGGCTTATGTTCGTATGACGCAAACTGTAGTGGAACAATATTCCCGCAATTCAGTGATCGGTTTCATCGAAACAACAGGCACAAAATAGCGACAAATGCAGACCGTGCAAGCTTCTAAAAATCAAAGAGCTCATCAGGTTTTTCTGAACACTCGCCAGTCGGTGACCGTGGTAACGTGTGCCTCCAATTGCTGTGTTGTTTCTCATATTAACTGTATTTTAAGGTTCCAATAAATTTTGTGCTCATTGTAAAAAACGTGTGAACACGTTCCGGGTGTTTAGTATCCGCAACTTTCACCAGTTGTGCAATTACGCAGATTTCACCTTTGTAAATTTGTTTTATATGACAGGTATACCTCACCCACTAAATCTCTGTAGTTGTTATTGTTAGAACTGATACACTGAGCCCATAGCTACACACATAAAAACGACAAGTCACGGATAGCTTCATAGTCTAAATTGATAGTAAAAGTTGTAGGCTGTTACATTCATATCACTCTTTTATCTCAAAAATATAGGGAAGACATAGGAATCAGCATGACATAAATTCTTGAAATAAAAATTTCACATAAGGGCAAGATATAAGGATATGTCATAAGGACTTGTAATATGAACATTTCATACATAAAATTTAGAAAATCAGGCTTATTTCGTTCACATATAGTTGAATCGACGAAGACAGACGGCATTGTTTCCGGTTAGTTCGCAGTCTAAATGCCCTGGTAAATATTTCTCCAATGGCGCAGATACCAGACGCACCTTTAGGGCAGACTAACTGTGAGCCCTCTAAACGTCCATGAAACAAATACTGTTATCACTTTAAGTGCTATAGAAGCGTCTTTCACACCTTGCTGTGTAAGCAGTATTTCATTGTGCCGCAAGCGGGGCATGAGCAGTGTGAAAAAGCCCTACGGAGCGCAAGTGAGGGAGAGGAGGAGATGTGGCGCATTGAGAGGGAGTGATCCCCTGTGCTACGAAACTCCGCCCAGGCAGCTGCTCTATGGTTCGGAGCGGACGACGTTTCGACCTTGGGTATCTCTTTTATTAGAACGCGCCTGGGACTCGTTAGTCGACAAGAACGTGTTTTTTTTTTTTGTTGTTGTTGTGTGTGTGTGGGTGTGTTTTGACAAAAACAACGTACAATTTTTTTTTCTGTCCCCTTTTTAAAAAGGCTAAGTCCTCCTTCGTAAATCGTCGGTATATGTCTGAAAGTCATTAGAAACGGTAAGACATTCATTGATACGACTAGCAAACAACGCCGGACAACGAAGTGACTATGAAAAAACAACAACGAAGTTTTTGAAATTCAGCAACGAAAGAAGATGATGAGTTGGACTCCATTCACAGGTGTCCTGAGCAAATAGAGACACAGTCAGCCTTAAAACAATCGAGGGGCGTAGCGAGCACCTAGCATGTTTCCAACTCCCTCCGCAGCCAATAAAGATGCGGCATTAACAATAAAGAACGTCGATGTAGGAATGTCGAGCCAAGAGGCGTAATCATGATGAGCCACGCGTTTCTGAAGCAGTCGGTGAACAAAGAACGCGGTGCCAGAAAAGGGACTCTGACTTCTTGGCGTGACATCGCAGGCGTTCGCCTTAAGCATAATTGTAATCAGCTTGTCTTAGCGTACCGGTGTTGGATCGTTTGAATCTAGATTAAATTTAAATATAACATAAGCCTTAATCGAAACAATACATAAAAAACTGTTAAAATCGAGAACCTGATAGAAAAACAGAGATGAGGACATAGGTACCTACCGTTGATACAGCTAATGGAGATCGCAAGAAATGAAAATACAATGTTTTCTTTTTAGCGGCATCCTCCTGGGCTTTAGAAGCCGATGGAACCAGAAATGCCCCTTTTCCCCATTGTTTTAATTTTTTTATTGCTCTCCAGTGATCTCGAATGCCGAACGGCGCCGCACCCGCTACAGCCAATGTCAATGTACCAGCAAACGCTTGCTTTGAGCCAAATTGACACACACTGATGTACGCTACCCCTGTTTTTTTTTTGTTGTTTTTTTTTGTCTTTCTACTGTCGTGTGAGCGCCCCTGGGAGAATACATGCTTTTTCTTTACCGACAAAGATCAGTGCCGCAGAAGAAGTGAGGGATATTTTTAGCATGTACCGGCTACTTTAAAAACGTTGCTCTTCTCCTCCGCGCGCGCGAAAGAGGATGAAAAGCAATTCTCGGTAATAAACTACTGCTCGGGTTTATGCAAAGTGGCGATGAAATGCTCGCAAAACGGGCGACTATTGAAAAGTCTGATTCAGCGAAACCGCGCTTGGAAATAGCGGAATGGTAACGAAGAGGCAAGGAAATATCGCGGGGAAGTTATCTAAGGTCACGCGAAGACCTGCTCAAGAGTCTAAAATTGCTACTAGGCTTTCAAAAATGAATCAAGGTAGAGTATATGTCGAGTTCCTGCGAAGCTTGTTTTGAGTCAAGGAAAACTTGATGATATAGAGTAGCGGTGGTGGGTTTGGCTCACGTAGGAACATCCGATCACTAAAGACGTTTTTCATTGTGCGTGCACGATATTGAAATTAAATTAGGCTTAACATCGCGAAGCTCATATCTACCATCTCTTTAGATGTCATTAACCGACGAATTTGTTTACGCACCTTCAGTTACAAAGAAGCAATTCAGTTCCAGAACTTTCAATCTAGACAGGGCGCCGCTCGTAGCAATGTGCGCTGAAATGATGCGCCATCACATACGGGTTGTTTGCTTTTAATTCAGGTTAATCTTAAAGAAAGCCGTGAGAGGCAGTGTAATGACTTCTGTGCGGGTGAGTCACGTGTCCAGAGAAACAAAATGCAGGGGGTTATTTGTCAAGATAAGTTTTAATAATTCAGCAAAATGTGTTACTTGTCTTTTTAAGTATTTAAAGGGATTGTCCGGTCAAAACCGGAAGATTTTGCGATCGTTATGTCGACGGAGCCTTCATGTAGACAAACGTCATTTTTATTTTGATATATGATCTCCCGTTATTAATTAAACCTTTCATGAGCGTATGTACGAAACTGCACCCCGAGTTTCGCCAGTGTCAATGACTGACATCCGTAGCCGCTGCGTGACGTCACTAAACGCAAAGGTTTGTCGGATGGTCGGGATAACAAGCGTTGGTCGATGGATGTTTTGTATTTTTTTTTTCGACTTATATATTCTCCTAGGCTGTACCCTAGTGAAATACGGTTCTTTTATTGCAGTTCCCAAGCGAGTGCAAAAAACGTCACGTCTTTTAGCAGGATATTACTCGAAAACAGTCATAAGCTTCGCGCAAACGTATGCGGTTTAGCGCAAACAACTGCGACGGTCACCGATCGCACTAGGAGCGCTAGCAAAGCAAAGGATACAGTTTTCGCCTCTGAAGCGGCAATTAGGTACACGAAACGGCATCTGGGTACACATTTCGGCCGATCCACTGGATCGGTGATGAGGCTGCGGATCGTTTCCTCAGAGGCGATGTCCGCGGGTCGAAGGCAAACGGCGAATCGTTCAAATGCATGTTATCACTTGACTTGGACGAGCTTGGTGAATCGTAGCCACGCTCTATTTTCACATGCGGGTCAAACAGGATTTGGCTGCATGCGTGCTAAATACAACTTCTGGTATCGTTTGCAGGTGGTCTAGCTGTTGGTTTCGGTTTCGCTGCATAATCAAATTGATTGATCCGATTTAGGCGAGGAGAGGATGGACGTAGTTTAATATCGTTGGCACAGCATCACACCTCAGCTTACGAGCCTTCTGTCCGCTTAGAGCTCAGCTCCTAGCTCTCTTCTAATAGATAATTGCATGCATAAGCGGGATCTCGATCTCGACGGGAACCCAGTCCCTACGCAGGGCGACGATCCATTTTGCTCGTCACTGCACGTCTCGCAGAAAAGTGTGAAACGTCATGTATTGGCTCTCATGTGCTGCCCGGTGGTTGTGGCACCCAACCGCGAAACAAAAATCTCACCCAACCACGAAACAAGTCGAGCACAAGAACAAAAACGAAGCACGCTGAGGCGTTCACTCGCAGGTAAAGCGATGAGACAGAAATGCTCGCTTTGTGTTGTGTGACGTCAGAGCTCCAATGTTGCCACCAAAAGCAGCTTTTACGCTAGAGTGCGATTGGAGCAGTAAAAATTGAATTACTCGTGCAGAGGGGCATATAAAATGCAGATATCGCACGTACGATGCGTCTCGAGGCAATAACAATGATATTCAATTGTTTTCTCGAATACAAAATTTGACCGGACAATCCCTTCAAGATAAACAAATGGTTTCAACTAGATATTTGATGAGCGTCGTCGAAAACTACAAATTCGGACAATCTTGGAAGGAGTTCGAGAACGTGGCAAGCGTGAAGGTTCTCTAAAGTTCCCGCTCGTGGAACGGGTGCAGCGCTGGCGTTACAAAAACGCGCATGAAAAGGTTAGCAACCGCGTTTTATTACAGCCAACGTTCTGCCACTTACACAAGTAGAAAATATAGCGCACTACCGCGTTCGCCACGTGCTTCAAGTCTTTTTTTTTTTTAAATTGGCCGATTTGGTAAATTTAGATGAGGCTAAGCGAGTCTCTAATCGCAAACGTACGTTCCTTTCCTCTATCTAAAAAGGTTAATTGAGACATTTCAGTTAAGTATTCGACTTATCGTGACGATTAGCTTCTGTATATCGTCCTCCTGGCCATACGGTATAACTCACCTCATTAGACCGCGTTAGTGTAGCTTTAACTGGATTTTATTTTATATAAATATGTTCAAAATAAAATATGAAAGACGTTTACAATTCTCTGTAATGCGAAATTGTAGCGCAGCTCTTGAGGAGGAGGAAGGGAGAGTACGAGGGGAGGGTATGCCTCTCCTCCCCTTCCGTACCCTCCCATCCTCCTCGCCTTCCATTTAGGGGGACATTTAGCGAAAATGTCCCCACTAAATTTAGGGGGTTAGGTTTTCCAGCTAAATTTAGCAAAATTGTTCCGCTAACTTTAGCGGGAAATTAGGCGAACATTTCCCCGCTAAATTTAGCGGGTTAGGTTTCCCACTAAATTTAGCGGTAAAATAGACGTCGCATTACCTCAACTCCAATTCGATTTCCCCGCTAAATTTAGCCGGAAAACTGTGACGTCCCATAATGCAACGCGCGCGTTTACGCCGACGCCGACGCCGCTCAACCCGGAAAAAGGCACCTAAGAGCTGCGCTCTAAAACGAAAACCCAGTATATTCACGAACGCACAATGAATTCATAATTTCGCATACTGTCGAGACCGGTTATACCAAAGTCAACGGGAATCGAAAATTACTTCGCTATATCCGCTGTATCGTTATAACCGACTTCGGTGATAACGAAGTGCGAAAGGAATGGGAAATCGTGATCGCTTCGCTGTAGCCGCTATTTCGTTATAACCGAGTTTGTCATAACCGGTCTCGACTAGTACTATAGTATTGCGCCCTTCGCGAATTCGACAATGAACTTTGCACAGCTGCATCAGACGAGTTATACGGCGTGTAAGCTCGCCCGCCCTGCTTGTACCCCTCGTACGTTTGTTTACCTTACGAATCCGCCCGCATGCTTAGGTTTACTCCGAACCTCGAGCAATTACGGCGCGCGCTTGACTGCCTCGTCATCGCGCGTTCCCTGTGCGCTCTCTTTGTGGTCCTTTGATCGGCGAGCCAGTCCAAAGCGTTCCGACGCACTAAAGACGGATTTCGAACACTTCCTCGCCGACCACTTAAGAATCTAAGGACGTGGCCGATTATGTTCGCGCCTCTTACTTCCCGATTGGTTCTTTGCCATTCTTATCGGCTCATGCCCCATTCTTATTGGCTCCGGATTGAGCAGATTCATCTGACTCTCCACGCCCTGTGTCTCTCAATCTCTCGGTGGCTATGCGGAGCGCAAGTACTTCTGCTTCTCGCGCAGGGGTTGCGGTGACGTCAGAACCCCTAGCTCGGATTGGCTCTGATTGGACGGATAGTGGGTAGACCTCAATGCTAGCTGCCTCGATGTCTACCCACTATCCTTCCAATCCGGCCCAATTATAGCTCGGTGTTCTGGCGTAGACGAATTTGCGCTCCGCGTAGCAGACATAAGACGCAGGCGTAAAATACATAAAAATTGCGTTATACACTCCAAGCTTTGAAAACGCCTCAGAAGTTTTACAACCCCTGCTCACTTTATCCAGAAGTGGAGGTGTAATGTTTAGTTACACTAATAATGGATCATGGCCTTTCTTTTGAATCGCTAATGACCGCTTCATACGACGGAATGATCCGCGGACGGATTGATGGCGTGGCGACAGGTCCGCGCGGGTCATCCGTCTACCAAGCGCATCAATAGGGAGGAGACGACGCGTAGACGACAGCGGGGACGGACCCAACCTGTTCGCGACCCCAGAGTGCCGCAAAACGCCGACATCGTACCGTTGCACCGTCGTCCAAGAACGAAAGCGATGTTTGCCGGTACGGTCGCGGCGCTACAGTGAAACAAAAAGAAAAAAGAATCGCTGCCTTCCGCTTGACGCGCCAAGTCAGTGGCGTAAGGGGGGGGGGGGTCGGAAATTCCCCCCCCCCCCCCACCCCCGGGGGGGGCCAGCTCGCTCAACTGCTCACGCAGTCGGTTTTGCAAGGGGCATGGGACAAAGTGGGAGCGCGGTCTATGTCCAACTTATATGTTTTCGGGAAAAGTGTTTGAGTCTTCATTCGTCTTTATTTGACGGGGATGCGTAAATTGATCTCAGATATATAGAAAACGCATATTTCGAAACATCTGTGGGGTGAAGGATGGCAATTTGGAGGCAAAGTATATCAAACTATCCTCACTAAATGCACAGTTCAATCAACCCAAAGCAAACATAATAAACGAACACATGGGAACGTTTTCAACACCCCACTGGGTCAACCAACGCGTTAATTAACTCAGTCGTACCACGTGGCATACACGTATGGAACGACCTTCCCGAATTCGTAGTCACCACTAGCGATACTGCACTGTTCCGTTAACAACTTGAATCACGTTTTCAAACCTATGCATTTCCGGTTATTTTTGTTCGTGTGTAGTATGGCAACCTTTTATATCAGTCCCATCTGTTTATTTTTGGTACTTATCTTTGCGTATGCGATGATTTTGTGTAAAACGTATGCGCGTTTGTTTCTTTTTTTATTTTTAATTTATGTATTTGAAACCCCCTTACGCAATTCTCTGAAAAGAAGCCTGTAAGGTATTGTGAATAAGTAAATAAATAAATATTGTAAGACAATGTCAGTAATGTAAGGAATATTAAATGAATTGTTAAAACAATTGCCCTGTAAGCAACGGGTGGCGCTGCGCTCACGCACACGTTGAGTACTGATCAGAATTACGTGCTTTCGACTAGAAATTAGCAGGAATAAAAAACGTAACTGTGACTAGTTATTTCAGAAGGCAAGTTACAGGCTATCTTCATCATCTCATTTATGCGAAGCGCCTACACATGACGATGTAGCCGCCCGCGTTCACGGCAAGAAATATCCAGGACGTCCTCCGCTTGGACTTCAATTTCGCGGTGAACATTCAAAAGTGCGAGACCGAGCAGTCGCTCATTCGAAGTGCACGCGCTCCGGTATGTTCTCAACCGTCGTAGCGAATAGAACCAGCGCTCAGCTTCCGCCCTTGTTATACGGGAAGTGTGACTTAGATCCTTCTTGGGGAAACGATGGACGTTTGGGAATAAGTCCTCCGGACAGGGGGCGACCGTCTTCAGCACAGACGTGATGGGCGCTCCACGTTTCTCCCTTTTGCATTTGGCAGCCATAATGAGCGGCTGGAATTGAAGTTTGGGAACTGAAACCAGCTGAATAGAGCTCCAAAAACTCGACAGCGCAGGGAGCGGCCCCGCTTTCGGGGATCTTTGCAGGCAGAAGCGACGAAAGTAACTGCAACGTACGCCGGTACTTTTTAAATCTCCCATCTAACTGCGTGAACAGGTATTTCACGAAAGGAAGGAACACGAATTGCTTAGAATGCTGTTACGTGCTTCCAGCGCGAATGTTACTGCGGTATAATGTTGCCGACTCGTAACTCGCGGCATCTAAATTTCAACTTCCGCTGTCCTGGCCATTTTAATGACGGCTTGAAATATTGCCTAGTGTTTGTGCGTGGAGGCTTGCTCTCACTTTTCAACGTCGAGATTTTTTTATGTTGCTGCGTAATTTCTTGTGGCAGTATAGCAATCTTTTTGATTTGTCTGGCCGGCACGCGTTGTTCATTCAGCGAAACCTCAAAAGCTGAGAGAGTTGTGTGCTGTGAGGAATCCTTTAAAGTTAGTGGGCCGCCACTGCGATGAAGCCAGCTCCGTTTTGAAAAATGACGATGCAGCTTTACCCGTTTTATCTTAACAGCCCCCCCCCCCCCCCCGCCCTAATCTTTGCGTTAGTGTCTGTACCGCCGAGCTCACTCTGCTTCGTGACTGGGGGGAGGGGGGAGAATGCCGTTGAACTTCCCCCACCGAAATAAAATTACGCCACTGAATCGAGTGATACGAAACTTCGTACATGGGCATGACACAAACTTGGTCTTGCTCGAGGAGGCTTCGGTGTAGGAGCGACGAACTCCTGCGCTCGAGAACGGGCGTTTTGAGATGCCTTTACGCACCACGTGCTCCCGCCCAACACTCGAGCACTCCACAGATTGACGTACAGAAGAGATCGTGGGGTTCTAGTTGAGTTTTGACAGAATTCTTTCCTGGCACAGACCCGGAGGAGTACTGGAACAAGTGGCGCATCATCCAGGTAAATCTCCTGCAGCTTGCTTTACGTATGAAACCGAGAATTGTGCGACAATAGAAACAAGCGAACGGATAAGATACAATGATGACCATTTTTGTTTGGCTCGTTCGTCTGAAAAAAAAAAAGTGCTGTTGGCAGACTAAACGATTTTCAAATCAATATCCCCAAGGAAAATCTGCGAGTGTAAAGGCGTTCAACTATTTTAGTCCGCGCGTCTGCAGTGTTTGATCACAGGAATCCGTGACGTATGGTCACATGGCACACGGTCCTGGGACAAATATTGCGATTAGGTTCGTCGTGAGAATCTGCAGTGAACCGAAACGTACAATTGCACTTACAATAAGGCCATGATGTTGCGTGTTTGTTTTTTTTTTTTTTTCGAATGGCGTTCATAGTCTAATCAAGTCGAATTAATTCTAATGGCCGGCCCGTGCCATCTGTGTGTGCGGCGTTGTCGTCTTCATACTCATGTGCCCTTCATTGCAACACAATGCCCCCCCCCTTTTTTTTTTTGATGTTGTGACTTCTGCTAATCGTGAACTTCGTGTCTTTTTTACACTTCCGACGTGTTTTTTTTTTGTCCCTTCGATTTTGTGTAAACACACTCATAAGCAAATGTTCTCGTTGATTTGCATTGTGCAGGCGTTCAAGCCAACAACGCATTTGCGTGTTTTGGAGGAATTCTCTCCACAAAATCAGTACACCAGCACCTTCGAAATCCAACACACACTTGAGTGATTTGAAAACATATAATGGTAGCTTTCTTGTCCCGTCCATCTGATCACAATTAGCGATATTTGCGAAGACAGTAGGATGTTTGAAACCTGGAGAGGAAGACACAGCTAATTGTTGCAGGGCGACAATTGGAAACGAAGAAACCAATCAAATATAAATAAGTACTGAAACGCTCATTTCAGGTGTATGTACAGTTAACCCCCAATTGCACACTAAGAATTTTCCATTTCGGTGATCTTTTTATGTCAATGTTTACAAAAAGCAGTGACATAGGTAAGACGGTCTGTCAGTGGTCGTCCTTGAAGAATAAAGCCATGTATTTGCTTTGCTGCATCCAACAATAAAAGCGAAAATATGACAGAAAACCCTTAAGGCTAAACAAGTATTGATTTGTTGTTTTTGGGGGAGACTGATTTACATTACAAAGCAAGAAAACTGCACAAGGAAACCAATCTTAGAACTTTCTTGCAACTCTATTGTCTTTTAACTTTCATGAGTATCACTCTCATTCATCGATCAGCCACGTTAAGTCAAAAGCCATTTGCAGAGTTTAGAAAGATTGATTGATTATCAGAGTACAAAAGGTGACGTCAATCGACGTAACCAAATTTGTCCAAAAGAAGGAGGTGCTCTAAGGCAACACCTTCTAGATAAGAAGGCGGAAAAAATAAATTTCCAACGTCACTTAAAAAAAAAAAAAACGCGGGTCACGGATTCGGAAAAAGTGCTGCGTAAGCATTCGACCAAGTGTCTTCACCTACCCGATGAAATACGAGTCTTAACCCAGCGCTGACGCAGCACTCGTGTCTCATTCGTGCCCAAAGTTTGCCTCTTTAGGCGACGTTGAAAATTCAGTCCGCCGGCTTGTTACCAAGGGGATGCTGTCTATGTGGAGAGCAAGTGGCCTGCTTCTTGCGTAAGGGTTGCGGTGACGTCAGAACGACGCCGAATTCTCATTGGCTTTGATTGGAAGGATAGTAGATAGACCTCGATGCTTGATGCCTTGTGGTCTACTTGCTTTTTTTTCTTTTCAATCAGCCAGTAGGAGCTCGGCGTTCTGACATTTTCGCGACCCCTGCGCAAGAAGCAGACGAAATGGCGCTCCGAATTTGGTTGTTGAGGTTCGAGAGCATATACGTCAGGTCAGTTTCTTCTAATCTGCACAGAAAGAGTGCACCAATGCATCGCAGAGAAGATCTTTAGTAACTAGAATGTTTTTTAGCACTCAACACGGCGAGCGAGTGTTCCGAAATGCGTCTGTGGCCCATCAGAACGCAAGGAAGTGCACGCCACTCAAAAGGCAACATGGGGAACGCGCAGGGGACGTGCGATAACGATGCAGCCAAGCACGTGCCACCATTGCTTGAGGCATAGCCTCCTCTATACTCGCAAAGCCTGTCAGTTCAACGACAGAGCGATAAAGTGCCCGGTCGCAGATCTGGAGCGCGAGGGTCTGGTAGCGCATAGCATCAAAGAGCCATTTCTCGGGAAACCTGGACGTCAGCGCACCGTTTTTGCAGTGGCGAGGACCCGAAACACACTTGTTTGCTCGGGAGAAGTGCGTTTTTGGCGTTTCGCCGCAGCAGGGCGCCAGTCACGTGACTCTCCTCTCATCCGTTGTCTGCGGCCCCACCTTTTCCATTTCGGCGGCCGCTTCTCGTGGTGATCTGCCAGGCTTTGTCAGTATATAGGAGGCTATGGTTCAGGTCGGCGGGAAAGAAAAACCACATTGGCGCGACTGGGGGGTAAACAAACGCACGAGGATGCGCGAGGAGAACTTGCTGGCCGTATAGGAAAACTTATTACAAAATGCCAACTTCGTGCGTCTACTATTGTGCGCAACATTCCGAGAGCCAACCGCTTTGATCAAAGAACACGTGTATGTTGAGTTGTAACTGAACTCATACAGTGGCAGGCTTGAGGGCGAAATCGCGTAAGGGATTTTACCTCTCAGCTTCGCCAGTAACATTGCCGTATGAGCACCTTTTTTTTTTGCGATAACGATCCGCTGTTTCTTATCTATGAGAAAACTCGGCGAATTATAAATATTAAAAAAAACGCTTTGTCAAAAACTTCACAATTGCAGTGTGCTTTTACTATGATGTTTTGCAACTTGCGCTATGCTTGGTGACGTAACGTCGACTTCATGTTTCGATCGAAGAAAAACATCGTTTCGATCTTGCTAGTCGAAGAACTCCCTCGTACATTGTGTGATTGAGTCTCCGGAAAATATTGACAGAAGATTAACGCACAGCTAACTTTAAGGTTGAAGGAACGAGCCTACTACGCATTGCTGTGTTTTTTTTTTTTTCTTTCGGGGGCTCTGCAGACTGTTATTCAAAACAGCCGTCAAATCTACATAAATACAGTGTCCGCAGGTGAGTTAAGGCCTGTTCACACATGCTGCGGAGCGCTACATGCATAGCGCTAACCTCGCTCTGAGCGCGTGCTGACGGGAGGGTTCACCAGCTTTGTATCGCACCGCCAAAACCGTTGCTGTTGGCAGACGGTAAGTACCTGACGACACGTGAGCAGCGCTACCTTAGCGCGTCCCTGCATGTAAGAACCGGCTTTTATACGGCTAGGGAGACATAATATATACAACAATCCTCACGCTAATTCGATAGTTTAGGTAAAGGTTTTTCTATTTTTTTTTTTTTTTTTTTTAATTTGTAAAACTAAGCATACGGATTCATATAAAGAATAACTGGGCGTCATCGAAGACTACAATATCAGTCAATTTTACAAATAGTTGAAGCAAGAGTTGAAGTGCGGTGGTGATCCAAAGTTACCAGTTGTGCTGCAGCCGCAAGGCTGGGGATGCCAAAACGAGTCCGCGCGGTGCTTACGTTTCTTATCATCCGCATGTTTGCAGAGCCATTTGTGGGCCACTTGCTCTAGTGGTAACTCTAGCGCACCTCTGTGCACCCTCCAAACTCCAAATGTTTCTAAAACTTACTTATTTCGTGGTTTTTCATGGCTCTCAATAAGCTGGTATTGGGAACCACATGTTTATTTTCACAAATTAAACATTGTTTTAACTTATTTTAGTTCATTAACCTAATTACGATGACGATTAGACCACCATATTATGTTTAGCTGGCAGCATAACGTACCTGCACGGATCGCACCACTGTTAATTTTCCGGTTTATTAAAACAAATTTGTAAAGCCTATAAAAAGACACTATATTTCCCCAAAATCACGCGCAGTACTCGATTTACTGGAAAAGAGCCTGGCGAGTGACAACAGCCACAAAGGCTTTGGGCCTATTGAAATGAAACGCGCGAGAGGGGATTTTCGGTATCAGAGCACACGAATAATTTTCAAGTTGGAATGTTTATCGACGTCACCGATTCATCATAGGGTTGTTTAAGCTCATTATATTCGTCCGCCGCGGGAAGCGGACATGACGATGTTTAAATTGACCGTATTTTATACGCAGAAACCAATGTTCACACCAATCTGCGAAGACTATATAGTACTTAATATAAATATAGATTACGAGGACAGTGCAGGCTTCGTTTTGTTGAAAAGACATTGTCCTGGAACACGAATGTCGCGAGATCTGTCTAGTTTTCCCAACACACTTTGACGCTTCTATCGTCACTGTTTTTACTCGGGAGTACGGCAGGGTCAGCACCGAGTGTACAGCTGCTTGAAAGGGTCCTTGACTTTCCGTTCATGACCTTCAACATTTGATGAACATTAGCCGTTTCACGAGTACGGTGAAATATTTTGCTGTGGTCTTTAACAACTTTAAAACGTTTAAAAACAACTTTATAACTGAAACTTGCAACGTGTCCAGTATATCGTATTATCCCTCTGCGGCCACTAAGACCGCGGCATTCAGTGACAAAATCGCCGAAAAACAAACAGCGGAGGGGAAAGCATCATGATATTAAGTGGATTATTATCTTCACTTTTTTCGCTCCGTCATTTGCCATTTGGTGTTTTGTCACGGAATGCAGCAATTTCATCATCTGTTTTTTTTTTTTTCTAAGCTCTGTAATCATAGTACAAGTTTCTAAAATAGAAGCTCCGCTAAAAAACGAATGAAAAGTAGCACAAGTTATTGACACAGGGCTCTTTCCGTCATTCTTGTGTACTTGTTCCCGCTCTTGTTTTTTTTTGGTTTTTTTTTTTCGTTGCTTGTTTTAATAATTATGTTTTAGGGCTTTTTTTTTTTTCACGGGTATCTTATTTTGCAAACAACTGCAGTTCCTGAAAGCCTAAAATAAACACGGAGGTTGTGAAGACTTTCGGTGTTTTTACTATGGATCAGCAAACAATAATACCGCAGCATTAGCCTACCGGAGCAAACAGGAGCAAATCCCGAAGCAAGAACTGTAAACGTAATCAGTCACGTCCTGAGTTCCTTCAGCCGTCAGTGATTAAAGTTTGCGGGAAAAATAAATAAATGAATCTGACAAACGCACCGTTTAAATATAAAAAAAAATACAGTTTCAGCATCGGTCTCTGATAAAAGTAGCTCTGAAACCGATGCATGTAGTAGGCTCGCGGAACATTGCAAATATCTCCCAGTTAAAACATTCCCAAGAAACACATTGCCATGGTATTTTATATCCCCTTTTTCGTAAATTAGATACCAACGAGTTACAGAACTTATTTTTTCGGTTTCTGCAACGCAAGCTTAGTTTCACAATCGTCAACTAATAAATGTCAAACTATCAGCGGCAAAAAACATCTAATGCACTCAAAGAGCAATCTTCGGTTGTGCAATACTGCTGCGTTGCAACACGACAAGATCCCACGCGGCCATCCCGATTTCTCAACGCAAGCACACTCCGCGTGTCGAAATTCTCCAGCCGAATTTGAGGAAATGATGACGTTGAATCGAACACACGTATCGGCATGTCTGAAGGCTCGTGGGCGTTACCAACAAAGTTGAATCTTCGGTATACCTACCTTCATATAGATCTTTTGTTTTTTGCTTAATGTCGGTGTTTTGTTTTGCTGTTTTTATTTCTTGCTGACTAAGGTTGGCATTTTCCAACCATAGATCCCACAACCTTTAATTTAGCGAAGCAAGAAAACAAATTGTTTCGTATGCCTTAAAACTTGAACATGTAGAGGAACTTTGAATCATCTAAGAAATAAACCGTAACAAAGAGGCTTGTCGCGGAAGAAATATTACATATTTAGAAAGAGGTCAAGCAAAAAGAGGGTTAAGAGAATGTTTTTGATATTCTTGAGCATCTTGAACTTGTTTCATCTTAAATCTTATCGTTATACCAGGAGGAAAAATGAGCTCTCGCAGTTTGTTCCTGGATAATGCGTCCTATATTCTTCGCAGACAACACGCTAGAAAGCACACGTCGGCAACCTTCCTGTCCTCGGAGATTTCAAAGCCAGGAGAACAGGTCCTGCTGAGAAACGAGCACTTGGCGCCCTCATGAAAAAGCAGATCTAGCAAAAACAACAAAATTAGGAAAGCGGAATAAACACGAGAGCGTCCAAAAGCAACACCTGGCTCAACAGAATTCGGTTACAAAAACACACAAACGAATCAACGGGAAAGCTAAAAAAACTAAGCAGTTATAAATTGAACGAGCTCATTTGCAAGTCAAATGAGATGTGCTGGGTTACAAGCGAAATTTGAGCGCTCAGACACGTTTACACACCAGTGTGTGTCCAAACATGTACATACTAAGCACGCACACACACACACACACAGGCTCGCGCACACCGAAACATAGGCGCACACACGCGCACAAGAACACACACGCATACACAAGCACAACACCTGCACGCGCACTACACAGGTACGAACACAGACACACGCACTCACACCACACGGGAGCACACGCGCGCACAATCACACACAAACACACGCGCGCGCACGCACGCAGAAGCGCAAACACCCAGGCGTGCGCACACAAAAGTATACATACACATACGGAGACAAACAGACAAGCACATAAGACTCCCGCACATACACGCACAAATACCCACACGGCAACGGAAATGGACATGCAGGCGCACGCGCATATACACACACAAACACAAACACGAACAAAAAGGTTTTAGGACAATCCCCTGGCGGCGCAACGTGCTTGCTGCAATGCCGCTGAATTTTAAACTGAATGCTCGCTGACAAATGCAGGTAGGCCGAAAATACTCAACCTAAAAAATAGGGATAAATGAATACGCCGCCTGCGTTTTACGCTATATACTGTCCTCGGTTAAGTATATCTAGTTTTTGTACATGTACGATGAGTTCTATTTTATATTTTAAGGCGGAACCGAAATACATTTAGAGAACCGGCCTGCCTCCAACGAGGAGAACCGCAAGATGCACGTCCCAAAAGCGATTTTTTTCTCTTATTGCGCAATGAGAAATAATGCGTTTCCTAAGTAGCCGCATATTTTCGAACAGCACCGTCTCCGTCGGCCTGCTTGGCCATCATGGTTGACGAAAAAATACTGAAAGATTGAAACATGTTCGAACCATACATCAAATATTAGAATGGGCTACAGATTGAACGAGACACACTGAGATTCTCTCTCCTTCCCAACGCCTTTTTCTCCCCCCTCTATTTTTTTATAGTACGGCTGCTCTTTACATTAAGCAAATTAAGTGCATCTACCTCCGTGGAAAGAACAGTAACTGAGCCTATCCCTGCAATGCACAAACGGAGCTAGGCAAAATAACCATGCAGCAAGTACGTCTAGACGTAAGATTACAGTCTAGGCTATGACACTCAGCGTGGAGTTTCACGTGCTAACTTTGTGATCAGCGTCACAGTGCAGACTTCATTTTTAGGCCTAAACCGAATTTTCAGCGTCCACATTCACCGAGATTCCTTCGTGGACTGCAGCGATCGGATCCTCCATATACTTTGCGGCAACGTATAGACATGTTGGATGTCATGGAGTGTATAGTCCACTCCATTCATCCCTAAGCTGACAGTGCGGTGGGAGCTACGCGCTTAACGGTCCAACCAGCAGCCTCTCTTTCGTCACCTGACTCTCTCTTTATGGGCGTGGGTATGGACGGGAGCGTGATCACGTGGCGAATAAGAGACGTATGAGTGGTCCTACGAGTGCGCCGATTTCAACGCACTGTCAGCTTAGAGGTGAACGGAGTATTGCTCTCTCGAAATGTGCAACATATAACGGGGTATCGGCGAGCCCCTGACGTAGATATAGGGATGAGAAAAGAAATGCATTGGTAATGTATTGCGCATTCGAAAATGTCCATAGAATCCGACGGCCAATGCCGCCTTTCTAAGATTGCATCACACACTGGCTGTGGAGGGTACAGAAAAGGATCCCGGCCTAAACGTTCTTCAATAGTTCAGAAAATTTTTGTCCACTGCACAACAATTAAAGCCAGAGGCCTTCTAAAGGGGAACATGATTGGTGCGTGTGAATATTGCAAAATTTAAGATGCAACAGCGCCCCTAAGTTACCACCGGGTAATCTCCAATAGTCAGAGTGTAAATTCAACACCTTGTCAAGGCACCGGTTTAATGAAAACTTGCATTTACGAGGATCAAAGAGAATCTACTTAAGTGACCTTCGTTCGGAAGGAACCCTTTAGCCTATATGAATTATGTCCCATAATACCATATAAACGAACCACACTACATGTTATGAGCCCTTTTCTCAAATGAGCAAACTGCACAGCCTAGAAAGGGTCATAATTAATAAAAAAATAAACTCACTCGTTGAAGAAAATGTAAAACGTAGACGTCAATTTCATGTTTGGCTATGGTTATCGACTAAACATTGCCTCTCAGATGACTCATAAATGGCATACTTCGCTTCTGCTTGACTTTAAAGGGATCATGAAAGGACTTGAGACAGAATTTTACTGGCTGCATATCGTTTACAAAACCGGTCTCAAAAACGTAGGCCGCGGGCCGCATGCGGCACTCAACTCTCTGGGACATGACCCGGAGACAACCGGCTGTGAGACTCCATTCCCATACCGTGAGCGCTATAAATTATTTCGTGTTGCCATGTATTTCCGCTCGAAACATAGCTCTGCTCTTATAACAAATTTACATAGCTTGTACAACTTTGTTGTCATTTTTCTTGGGTTTCGTTTTAATTCTTGCTTCCCGGATTTTTTGTCATTGTAGTCACGTAGTACACCAATTCCGCTACTAGGCTGCAAGCGCTATTACTTCACTCGATGACGCACCTCAGTTGCACACTCTCGCTCAGAACAGCAACCGTCAAAAATAAAACTAAGAGTTTGACATTTTCAGCTTCAGAAAATATCACCATCAAGCAAGCATTTGCTCAGACTGCTGCTATGAAGCTCGTCAGCAAAGGAAGAACTGCCTGTATAAAGAGAATTTCTCTTTCTTTAGACACGTTGAGTTTAATTAATACCCGAGTGATTTGACCAACACAAGCGACACTGTGCTTGCTCTTGTTGGAGCGGTTACATTTTAATTCTTGTTACCACATCAAGCAGGGCAAAAAATAGTCTTCGAAACAAACCAAAGCAGAAGATGTCGCTAACAAAACTGGGAGTTTACAAAAAAAATAAAGACGAGCACGAGGGCACAAGGACCCTTCTCTACAAAAGCCCACTTAACCTCCCCCCCCCCTCCCCTCCTCCGTAGGTTGGCTCACCACCTTAGGGTTGGGCTATTTGGCCCCTCACTCAAATACGTCTGAAACCCCAGATTTATGGAATTAAAAAAAATATACTTTGTTTAAGCTTAAGTTCAGACGCAGCCGACGCTACGAGCTGATCGGACCAATCAGGCCGGCCTCAAAAGCGCAAGTCACTGGGACTTTTTCGTTTATGGACTGCTTCAGCGATGATAGAACACTTTCGTCATCAGTATGAATACCCCAATGGTGCTCTTTTGACACTGTTTGATCAGCTGGACGCGTCGGCGGCGTCTTGACTTGAAGAGAAACAAAGAGTAGGCACACGAGATTGGGAAGGCTAAATCCTAATTTTCGGCATGATACTTTGGCAAGTAAAAGCAGACTACATCTTACACTTTTTTCCTCGAACGCTCGCAACGAAGCTAAGTGTATGAATTGGTGGAATAATAAATAAATTGTGGCAAAACTTTCTGTAATGGTCTCTAGTTTGCGACAGCTAGCAAAGTAATCGCAACATCCTCAGTTTCAGTCTTCCCCCCCCCCCCCCCTTTGTTTTTTCGAGCACGTCAGTTGAATTTAGCTTCCCTATTAGATACGACTAGTGCGCCACTCGAACAGTACTCGCAAACGATGAAATTCTCAATGAATACCCTCGACGAAATAACCGAGTTCAAGATCCGATTGCATAAGCCGCGTCGTCAACGAGAGCACGAGAGGTTTGCAAATATGCATTCGTTGCAATGCACTCGTTGTTTTAAAGCACGACGGTGGCGGTACACTCACGGCAACAAACACTGTCCCGGACGGTGGCAATCATAGTGCAGAGTTTCCAGGTACACCCACAAAGAAATGAATTCCTAGGAATTTATATTACTTCGTTTATAGCCTTTTTTTGTTCGCTGCTGAAATGTGAAGCGACCATTCTGTCGAGTTTTCGTTTTGCCTCGCGCGGGCGTCCCGGCGTACGGTACAAAGCCCATAGTTTCCTTATACCGAAAGATATTAAGCTATACTTCACTTGACTGCGACGTATTCATAGCCGTGGCGTCGATCGCACAATGGTCGTAGACCAACGAGTCCTACGAAGCACTTGGCGTTCGTGGAAACCTTTGTTGGTGACGTCGTTTCAACGTCCTTGCTTCCAAGCGTCGACGCGAAAATGCCACTTTGACGGAACGCGACGCTTGATTGACGCGACTCCCCCGCTCGGCTGGAAGAACTTCCGTTTCCGGTAGAAATGCATACTTTACGTTAATAATGTAATTAATGCAAATGTGCAATCAAGCTGGACAAGAATAACGATTATAATTCCCGGAGAAAGGAAACAAGGGAACAAAGCACAGACACAAATCTCCAAACGCAGCTGGTTGACTGGTGCGCGACTGAAAACATCTGCCTGGTTATGGTATCGAACCAGGGACCTCCTCAATTCCAGTGGACCGCTCTGCCATCTGCGCTATCGGGTTTGAAAAGCTTTCACACTCTAACACCAACAAGGGTGCTGCCTGCATTTTTAAGGTCCCAGCTCGCTTGCACCTTCGCATTAATTGCATTATCACCACAACCTTAAAGAGCCAGGCCCTTCACCCTTGTTAGTGTTAGTGGTGGCAAGTGATAAAACCCGTTTGCTCTACTGGCGTCTAACTCCTGGTTAGCTCACTTGGTAGAACCATCCGCTGGAAATGGAGAGGTTTCTGGTTCAATACCAGGACCAGGCGGACCTTTTCGGTCGCGTACATGTCATTCAGCTGTGTTTGGGGATTGGTGTTTGTTCTTTGTCCCCCTTGCACCCCTTCTCCAGGAATTATCATCGTCATGCTTAATGTCACGGCCACGTAAAGGCAATAAAACGAACGCGGATTCCTTATCTGGGTTATATGAACATTAAAGAATAATTGTCGCCTTCATGTGAAAAAAGCTGGAAAATCAGTTCATGGTCCCTTTCACAATTTTTCTAGAACGGAGATTTTAATTATGTACGTGTGGCACACGGTACTAACAACAATTTGGAATGTTTTATGTGTATAATACGCGTATAAGATATAGACAACTGCCGTGAACCTTTGCAAATTGTGAAGAACAGCGAGATGAGTTCCTAAATATTAAATGTTTGTTCTTATCGGCCATTCATACGGTAAATGGGATACAGCTAGTATAGGTGCATATCTATTGTTGAGTATTGTTCTCTCCTTTATTCCTTCAACCGAGGATGGCCCCTGAGGAATAGAAATTACTGCTTACTGACATTTTTTCCGGGTTTTATGCAAATCCGGAACAATAAAAAAAGAAACCAGTATTGACCAGTTGGCACAGCAAGATAGTTTGTATCATATAAAACTAATATCACGATTTACACAAGAATAGGTAAAAACTCGATAATATACTAACTTTCAGAAATACTTGAATAATGGGATAAATTTGGGCCTCAGTGGGTCAACGGCAAGACAACACTAGAGGAAGAACCCCGAGCGTTGGGAAAAGAAAAGACAATAGGTCCAACAGGACCTCTCGATAATAGAATTTTTGACACTATCGGGTTTGTGTTGTCTCTTCTTTTTTCCCAGTCCGTTTTTTTTTTAATTATTTTTAATTTATACAAGGCGGTTGGCTCCCTTAATTTGTGTTCAATAAAAAGATGCAAAGAGGCAGGTGACAGGGCATAGCAGGTATTCGGCCTTCACTGGGTTGCTACGTGAACTCCAGCGTTTTAGTGGCTCGCTTAGATAATAGATCGTTTGTCAAGTTGTACTAAAACGAAGAATATAAGAGTTTAACACGTGGACGTAAATAACGCAATGTATTAAATGGCTGTCTACACTGAGGAGTGTCATTGAAGAACTTGTTCAAGGTACGTATATGCATTTAAACTGTTACTTTGGGGTTAGCTAGAGAGGAACACAGCACAAACACAGGTAGACTGTGCGATACTGCTAGCGCCGACACAACACCGTCGCTTTTTTACCTTTTATTTCAAAAGACCGTATTGACGGACATTTGACCTCACCGAGCTTAGGTCACTTAGGTCAACGAGTGCATTACACAATACTCAAAGTTTTGATGACATCTCTTCGGTCGTAAAATAAAAACAAAAACAAAATCATCGAAAATTCTTGCGCTAAAGATACCACGCAGTGTACATGCGTAAAAAACGTACATATTAAAAATAGTTATGAGAAGGGCATAGGAGTCAGTGCTACCATATTGCTACATTTATTTTAGGAATCTTGAAACCCAAGACTTTTTTTGCCACGAACCTAGGTAATAGTTCCAGAAGTCAATTTGAAAAAACAAAATATCACACGCAAGCCTTTTTATACATAAATAATATAGTAAACTAAAGTAAAACTAAAACTCCTGGTTATCTCAGTTGGTAGAGCGCTCCACTAGTAATGAAGAGGTCCCTGATTCGATATCAGGACCAGGCGGATTTTTCAGGTCGCGCACCAGTCACCTAGCTGTGTTTGCAGATTTGTGTTTGTCCTTTGTCCACCTAGTTCCCCTACTCCAGGGATTTGTTTTCGTCATTATTGTCCAGCTCGCTTGCCCCTTTGCATTTAATTGCATTATCATAGTAAACTTGTCTGAGTTTTTCTTTCTAAGCCGTCGCAGTCGGCAAGTAAATTCGAGAAATATGAGCATCGTTCATACCCTCAACTCGTAGCCAGAACATGCGGCCACGTGGCCTGATGCCTATACAATGCCGCCAACGTTAATCATAGCTACGGGCTGGGGTCGGCGAAGTATAAAACGCGTGCTAAGCTCCAGGCATTTTTAGAGTTCGGCTGTTCCCATCACCGTAGTGGTTGGGCACGAGCCACTACCCAAGAGTCCGCCGAGGCATTAATTGTTACGAGCTGAAGTCGAGTGCTCACGCAGTTCTCGTGTTGAATCCATGAGCCGCACTCGACTGTCGTCAGACGGGTGGTTTCGATCCTACAATTACGTCATCAAGCTTGACGAAGGCAAGACTAAAAGAAATGGTCCCCTTTTATTCTCACAATTCCCCCCCGGCCAAGAAACTTCTCAATCAGTGGCGGTCAATGCGAGTATACTTGGGCTAAACTAGGACCAGTACGCCTCTGTAAAGTCATGAAAATTCCAGCCCCATATTTTCTCATGTAGCCCTTAAGATCATTCCAGATTTTATATATTGTACGCAATTTGCACCTCATGTTTAGATCTAATTTCAGTCATTTATTTTCCCCTCTTTTCGTGAAATCGGAGATGTGGACAAAATCAGTTGCAATTTTGCACACACGGCGTGGTTTTAAAGAAATAGTCCGGATAAAAGGTAGTTCATTTTTTTGCAAACGAACTTGTTTAAATTTATATTTTTATATAAACGGAACACCCTTTACATCCTGCTCCTAAGACGTCTCGAGACATCCCAAATATGTGTCATACCAACGCATTTAATTCAAAGTTTCATACCATATAAAAAACTCATATCGCAAATGTAGGCTATGACTCGAAAGGCATTCACATTTGATTTTTTTTTTTAAATTACTCTAACATAAACAGAAACGTCGCTGCGAGCTGGACAAAATAAACGATAATAATCCCAGGAAAAGAAGAAAAAGAGGGACAAAGGACAAACACAACCACTCACAATTGAAGTAACTAACGATGGCGGCTTCTGCATCTTTAAAATAATTTAAAAAAAACTAAAAAAAGTCTTTTTTTTTTAATGTTTGATTGAGACACGCGTGTCGCAAACTATATTTTACGCGAAAAAAATACTATTTAGAGCAATATTGACGACGAGCGATTTATTTGAAATTCTGCGGGCAAAGTCCATAACGTAACGAAATGGTCATTCGCTCACCGAGATGGTAATTCGCTCTTCCCACCTCAACGTGAAGGCCAAGTCGGTCCACCTCTCCTCCACACGTACGAAATACCGAAAGAGAAAACAAGTGGAAAGAAGGTGACTACCGACTAAATTGCGTATCGCGCCGTCAATAATGCTCTAAGAAATTTGTTTTCGCGTAAAATTAATTTTTTGACGCGCGTGTCCCACCCAGACTGATTAAAAAATCTTTTTTCATAGTCCCTTTAGGTAAGAGGGTGGCTTGCCATTTTTATTGTAAAATGAGCACCTGATGTATTTTCACTGCGACCTGCGACCACACATAAAAAAAAACTTGGCTGTTTTTTTTTTTTTAATGGGACTTTTAGGAAGTGTTTTGGTGAACTGTGTGAGCGGCAAGGTTAGTTGTATGTTTATATAATCAACTACAGATATGAATATACTGCACAAAACAAAACTGGCTGTTTTTTTTTTCAATGGGACTTTTAGGAAGTGTTTTGGCGAACTGTCTGAGCGACTAGGTTAGACCTTTGTTAACATAATCAACTAGCGAAGGAAAAACGTTCGAATGTATGAAAAAACAAATAATATGTGTGCGTTCGCACTTTGGTCAATCAAATTAAGCATTTACATTAACCTACCGCATATACTTCTTAATGCTATAAGAACTCATTACCCTGCTGCGCGCACACACGACGCCTATATTCTTGGCTCTGAAGATTAGATTATACAGGGTGTCCACAGAAACATTTTACAAGCACTTTTTCACCGCACAAATCAACTACGCATCGCCGAGCGCTCATTCTCCACCCAAATGCAGGACTACAGGCCCGAGCCAGATGCCAAAGTTACAGCACTAACTGCTATCTAATTCAAAAGTTGTAAGTAATTTTCTGAAACTTTCACTGAAACAATGAAACCCATCTTCGCCCTTTTTTTCGGTAACTGGTGCCCTTGAGCTCTATGTATTGGAGAGCTCGTTCGGCCGCCAACTTCCCGTCGAAAATTTCAGAAAATAAGGTTTGTGCTTACACTTTGGCATCTGGCTGGGACCCCTAGCGCTACATTGGGACGGAGAATCAACTTTGGGCGATGCACAATTTATGTTTACCTTGAAAAAAAACCTCTTATTTTTTTGTGGTGGCACATTCTGCACATTAAAAAAAATTGTCAAAATAGTTCAAATAAAAGTGGGTGCTGGGCACAATAAACAACAACGCACGCACACACACACACACACACACACGATATCTAAGAGCAAAAATATCTACGATCATATTTGTTTTCACCCTGGGATGAAGCGCGCTCAGAACCGTGCCGACATGACGCCGCCGGGAGGAGGTACATATCCCCGAGACGCAGGCCCATCGTGGCCCGAGGCCAAACTCCGTTTCGCCTAACGATGGACCGCAACGGAAGCCACGAGCCATCATCGAGCCAATCCAGTGGCGCGCGAGAGTCACGTGACCTTCAAAAGGGGCGCAGCTACGTGTACGGAACGCTTAACTCCGTTTCGCTGTAAGTCCGACTGCTCCCAAAGCTGCATACCGACGGAGCCAATCACACAGCGCCAAAAAGTGTCTCGTCACGGCGCACGTCGTCTGCGGATTTGCCATCAGCGACTAGAACCAATCACGCACGGCGAATCCGCCACGATCCTCCACATTTTTTTTTTTTTTTTTGTTCTGCGGGTGATTGGCCATGCACGTTTTGAAGCAATGATTAGCTCTTCGGTAATGTAGCGTCGGCTGCAGTCGAACTTGGAGTGTTCAGGAGTGGTGATTGTGGGATGGGACAGGGATGGCTCGTTGCGTCCAGTGCGGTCCAGGATAGGATGAGAGGGAGGCTGAAGAGTGCCGCGACATCGGGCGAGGGTCAGGTCGGGACCCGCGAGGCGTCTTCGATCATCCATAATGGAAAATTCCGGAGACGCTTCGCTCATACGGGGATGTCAGGTTTCCGCGAGCGAGAAAGGAAGGAAGGCAAGAAAGCGCGCGAGGCGCACAAGAAAGGGACGAGGTGGCTAAAAAAGAAGAGGCAGGGAGCGAGGCGGTGAGAGAGCAGGAGCCGGGAGACTTGCGGGAGATGGCCGTCTTGGGTGCATTCCTCATTCATAGCACCTCCCTCCCGCGCGCACTCCCGTATTTGCGATCGCGTGCATGCATGCACAAACGCGCGAAAACTGTCGATGGGTTGCCTGCCGCCTTCGCACAAACCAGGGTTCGAACTCAGAGTTGGAATGCCTCCTTTATTTTCCTTTTTTCTGCATTTAAATTCTTGTCTTAAAAAAAAAAAAAACACCTCCTGACTTTTTTTTTTGTTGTTGCGCGTGCATTTTGATAGATTTTGGAAGGTCTTGGTATGCTTGTTTAGTTATCGACGTCAACACTTGACCGGCCAGCACGCAGGAGTGACAAATTGAGCTACACCACGCGCCTTTTTCTTTGCGCGGCACATCGAAAGGGTTAACATTAAGATCAAATATTTAAAAGATGCACGTACTTCTCGGAATTTCAAAATACGTAACTGATGTACAGATCTATTGGCTCAAACGTATAACATTAGTTTATCATTAGTGCGTTCGCATTTGTACCCACATGAGAGCAAAAAGTTGGCGGCGTCCGTCTGTGGACCAAACATTAAAAAGAGAAGCTCACCACCTTGACAGGAAGACAGTAGTGAAGGAGAAAGGCGAGAGGGAGGCTACGTCACGAGGCGGAAGCCAATGCGCGCGCGGATGCTGGGGCGAGTCTGAACTTGCAGGAGTGCGAAGCGCGTATGCCTTGGTTTGTGCTACAAAATGAAGTGTGAATCAAGTACTAGTGCTGGTCCAACTAGGCAGCAGAAAAATTGAAGGAAGATCCATTGCTGGACTTTAGGGAATGTTTTAGCATGACTTTTGGGAAACACCACACACGTGTCCCTTTGGGAAACGTTAACACTGACCCCGTAAAGACGGCGAAAATTGGCAGCAAGATATAGAGGAAGCAAAAGATAAAGCCAAAAGATAAATCTTCTCTTAATTTAATTTTTGAATTGCCAACTCCGGTGACTCGTTCTCGACTATATTGTTTTCTGATACGTGCTTTCAACATCGGAATTGGTTAACAGATGGAACTTTTTAGAGTTCTTTTTTGCTCAAGTCACAGAACACAAAGAGGGGCCATCAATGATTACTCCAGTATAACCCCGAGGAAAGTATTCCGCAAGTTTATACTGAAGTAATAATGGATGAAGAGAAGTGTCTTGGAATGAATGAATGATGCTCTCAAAGCATCATCCATTCGCGCTTTTACGCTTCGTATAACACTCGCGGGGCCAACAGCTCCCATCTACCCGAGGATGTCGGCCAACACCGAAACTGATAAAGTTTGCTCGAACTCAAGGTGAAGTCTGCGATGGAACACTGTGCATGACAGTTAACATCTCACGTCACTTCAGTTTTGCGTAAAAAAAGGTTTCCCGGATTTCTGTTTCGCCTTATACCAAATACAAATCGCAATTATAGCCTTTCTGTGGGCACGGCCAAAACGTAGCCTCAAGAGATTGCGTTTTCGCGTATGTTTTATTGCCGCCAAAAATTGAATTACTTATTTTCTCGGCAGACAAATGATCGCCTTACCTATTTTAAATGAGAGATCAGCGACGAGAACCCCCCCCCCCCCCCCACACACACACACACACAAACACACATCGTTTCCCGGACGCCTTCCTTAGGTACATCTAGAGCCACTAAATGAGCTGCGCTTAGAGTATTGGCACTCCGTTTCCTGACATTGTTGTGGGCGCCGCCATTTTGTTGCTTGCGCAATGCAGACGCAACTGCCGATCGTCATGATTCAAAAGTGCACCTTCCTCAGCATTAGATTCGGTGTTATGAAGGTCATGTAATATCGCTCCGCTCTGTCGCGCACTGCTTAAACATTTGTGGAGAGCGGAAAAAACGTTTCCTGTGATTTCAGATAAAGATTCAGATAACTGGAAACCTTGATTTTAATCCACAATATGGCGAAGTGTCTTTACTCTGAAGCGTAGCTTATTTAGTGGCACTAGGTACATCCATTTCGAAATAATTTACTTACTATTACAACTGCGTGTTTCAAAGTTTTAATTATCATTCAGATTACCATTGCTCGAAAAGCAAATAATTATAATCGTGTGTTGTGCATTTCTCAAAAGTCTTACAATAGACCCCTTTCAAGAACCCCATCAAGCAACGTTAGCGGTCGTCATTTCTTGGCGTGCGATTGGAAATGAGTCCTCACCGTAGGCTGACATAGCCCTCTTGTCCAATACATGCTCAGAGTACCTGCCCAAGCAATGACAGACTCGAATAACTGATGTCACAGCCGCTAGACGGCGCGCACTTTTGAAAATCGTAAATTAATCTTCAGTTAGCTTTTTTTTTTTTTTTTTTTTTTAGACCTGACGCCAAGCTAAGTGATGCAGATGGCAGAGATTTTAGCTGGACTAAAATGTACGTGTTTGCGGCTTTTCTATTCGTGTGGGGATTTTCTATCTATTGCATTGGTAAAGGTATAATTACAAATAGAACACTTCTGGTGCGTAATAGAATTTCGCGAAACTGATGTTGAATTCCGCTGGTAGAACTAGAGTGCTTTCCGATAGCAGCGACGGAGTCAGAAATCCGCTCTGTGGGACCCGATCCAAGTTCACGAGCGGAAAAGGGGCTCGTATTTTCAGAGCGACCCGCCCGAGACGGTTCTGCCGTTCAAAACGCCTCGGCCGACTGAGCTTTCCGACGACGAGTCACTACTGTCACTATGCAGCTGCGGAAACAACACGCGACACGGGCCGGGCATAGTATTCGTAAAGTGGAGCCCATGTCACAAATACCGAGGAAGACGTCCGGGTTTGCCTCCGTCACTTACCTTACGGCCGCTTCGGAGCGGCGAGACACGGACAGCGATTGCCATGGGTGTAGCTTAGATTGCTGGTAAAACTTTAATAAGCAAAGAGAGGTAGCAAACCATCACTTGCACGGTCGTTGCCTATAGTCAATTCCTGCTTTGTTGTACGAGAAAACGCCGGCGGCATGAATGTAAAAAGGTAACTAATCACTTGCGGCAAAATGAACAGGCCTAACATTGCGTCTGCTTCCTTCAGATTTTCTGTCGTTGTTTTTCTCGTTCTTCTCCTGGATCACAGATGTCAGCGCTTGCGATTTGCCACGTTCCAGTCCCGGCTCTGTACCCCTGATCCACGCTTGGTAGGAGCGTTCGAGACGTCACGGTTTCGCGTAAAACACACGACGCGTCCGAATAGATCCAACTCGACGGCCCTGACAGTCCGGCGACCTCGCCGCGCATGCGCATCACCGGGTGAAAGGAAATGACGTAGCGCGCTTCTGACGACTTCCGCCAAGCTCCGTCACATTTCATTAATCAAATTCGGCAGGGTTGGAGGCCCTCCAAGGGATGGGTGCTGCCACAAATCTACGAGCGGAAGGTGACCAACTTGAACCGGATCTGCCAGCGGAAGGTGAGCGCTACAAAAGGGACGATTTTAGAGCGCTTCAAACCTTCGAGTAGAATTCTCCATGAGATTTCGTGGTATCGGCTAACTCAGACGTCCAGTTTTACGCTGAACAACGCTGACGTATTAGGGAGTTTTAGGGAACCATTTTTGCACATTCGCTACGGTACAATGGGCCGTCCAGTACGAACTGCCCATGTGCGCGTCTTCTGCGGTAGCGCAAGTGCACCATATCGGATGTGCAAAGACGGTTCCCTAAAAGCCCTATTTACTCGTGAGAACGGTTTTGTAGATCTCCATGGCACAAACCAGTAGTGGTGTCCAAGTTCCACTGTGTTCCGTTCACCCTTGAAAGGACGTGCGTGCGCACTGCGCGGGTTTCAGCAGCAGGCGGCGTTCCGCCAGGGAGCGCGGCGATGGAATTCGGTCGGCGCTCCGGTGTTATCAGTGTGACGCCCCTTCCCTGACTAAGCTTTCGTGACATCCACTTCCCAACTTTGCACCCCCTTCCAAGCGCGAAGAAAGGTGCAGTGTTACGCCAAAACGAAGCGCCTGCTTTCCCTCAATGAATGAATGCACTTGGAAGACCTAATCGCTGCAATATTTGGAGGGATCTCGGTGAATTGAAAAATGAAGATATGTTTAGACCTAAAACAACACTCTCCGCTGAGACGCTGGGCATGACGTTTCGCGGAGCAGACTGTTAGATTTAGATATATTTTTTTTAATTTATTCGTTCACCGAGCTATCTCCGTATATTGCAGCGATTGACTTTTCCAAGTGCCTTACAAGATTGGAGACGCTCCAGACGTCGCAGTGCAATACGCCAAACTGGAGAAACTCCAGTTTGGCCTATTGCACTGAAGCCCAAGGCCAAACTGGCCTTGGGCTTCAAATGCAGAGGGATAACCTCGAGGTATTCCGGCAGTTTCTTGCACGCATTGCGAAAGATCAGCCACCACTAATCATGATATTTGTATGCTGGGCATCAACGTTAGCAGATTGAAATAATCAGATAACGTTGGTACCCAGCATGCAAATTGTGGAAGTCCCGCGGAGGGGAAGCACCCTCCTCACCCTCTCCAGTCCACCTCCCGTAGTTTTAAGCGCCATCTAGATTGCAGTGGGGGGCAGAGGCCTTGTCAGGCAACAAGACTTTATCTCTGCCCCCCACGCGGAACTTTCCGCGAAACAAAAGAAAAAACAAACTGTGTGTTCGATAGGGTACGGTGAAACGCATTCTAGACGCTGTGATAAGAAACATACATATTCAATCATGGCCTCCTAGAGTTTTCTCGCGTTCTGCTCCGGCCTGTCCACACGCTCAGCTGCCCAGCAAAAAAAGCGAGCTGAGCCAGTTCTCTAGAAATCCTCGTGCGGCGCTCATAGCCATACCAGAAATAAAAACAGAATCACCTTAAAGCACGCTGTCAAGCAAATAAAGCTTTTCACTAAAAAAAAAAGAAAATCAACGTATTTTTTTATTTGTCTGATTTTTCTAGAATGGCGGGGGTTACATCAGTAGTAAGTAGTTAATTAAACTGTATTTCGAATTACAGCGATTCTTCCGCATTGTTATCAGAGATCGGACGGATTGATCAAACTGTTATGTTTAAAAATGCAGGTAGCGATAACGAATCACTACTTTCTAGCTACGGTGATTGAAATCATAATAATCTGATTTCAGTCAAGTCAATCTGGTTCAAATCAAATAAATGAAATATATAGGGTGGTTCAAGTCACCAGGCTCGATCTAAAATGGACCATAAAAATCGACGCCTGCACGTAGCCGTCTAAACTTTTCGTTAAAGGTGTATTTCACAGGTCGGTTTTTTTCTTGTAAAACTACAAAGCGTAGTTCTCTTTCAGTAAAAAATAGGGCCAAGAAACTTGCCAGGGTCTACGGCGGGCGGCGACCTAGACGACCAAGTCCAGTAGCGGGGTGCGTTTGGCGTTCGTATTGATAGATGGCGTCGGGAGAAGCGTCTGAAGGTGCAGCTGACCAGCGAAAGATAGCAGACGACATGCAGACGAAATCCGTTGGAAGCAAAAGCGCCGCTATTATGCAGACGCGTTTTTTTTTTTTACTTTAAGTTTTGCTTTTATTGTTCGCATTTATTTTTTAACCGAAGGTACATTTCAAAAGGATTATATTCATTTTAATAAACCACGGTGGTCGCGAGCCGTCGCGATAAGGAGGTAGCGCCATCTATCACTACGAACGCCAAACAAACCCCGCTACTGGACCCCTGTCGTCTGCGTTGCTGCCCACCGTAGACCCTGGCAAGTTCCTTGGCATTATTGTTTACAGAAAGAGAGCTACGCTTTGTAATTTTACAAGAAAAAACCGACCTGTGAAATACACCTTTGACAAAAAGTTTAGATGGCTACGTGCAGGCGTCGATTTTTACGGTCCATTTCAGATCGAGCCTGGTGGGTTGAACCACCCTATATTTGATTATATTTAATCGTGTTTTTTTTTTCTCCTTTGTTCCACTTACGCTCGAAAAATCTGTGAATTTGATTTCCCACATTGGATTTCGGAGATCTAACCGCTGAAACCTACGGAGGGTGGTCAGCGAATGATGAGACTGTAAATATGTTTGGACTTAAAAAAAAAAATATAGTCATCGCAGTGGCAATTAGCATGGCGTTCCACGGGCTTGCATTGTGCTCGTTGTCAAAAGCACAATTTGTCTTTTGTAGTCTATAAACATACCTTCATATTCCTCGTTCGCCGAGCTAACCTCCATAAATTTCAAGGATTGGGTCACCCAAGTTAGTTACTTTAGAGGAAGTAGAAGCGGCATATTTGTAAAAGTGCATAGAAGATCACTTATGTCTTTCTCCAGTGACCGTTGGCAGCTGCCACTCTTCTCCTCAAAGTATATCCCATAACGTACTGCGCGTATATATGAATTAATTTTTTTTTAGAGCTCTGCGTTGTTGTTGTTTTTCAGTCCCATCCAAACGGAGCATTTGTTTTTGCGAAACAATAGTTATTGATTTTTTAAGAAACGCAATGCGTGCTTTATTATATGGTTCGCCCCTCTTGATTGGTGACGTGATGTTCAAAATTCTTATCGGATAATGCCGCTATCTGATTTGGTTGAGAAGCGATGATTCGAGGCTCGCCACTCGCTAAGCTTTTCAATTTTTGTAGCGTGAGCTACACTGGCCGAGGTTGAGCAGTTTCGCGTGGCTCCTGCAGAGTCGTGCTGCGCATGCGCGAGGAGCATGTGACGTCACACGGCGCACAGATGGCGCAAAGAAGTCAAATTTGGGGGGTTTACGTGCCAAACTAACGACGGGCATCTGGCACGCCCTAGCGGAGAATTGAGGATTAATTTGAACCACCTGGGGTTCTTTTGACGTGCAACCGAAAGCTCGGTTACACGGCGCCTCCCCCGCAATAAGCCTCCGTCAGATTGCGGGCACCTCGGCCGGAATTCGAACCCGCCCCATGGGGATCCGTAGGCCAGCGCTCTCGCCTCGGAGCCACCGAGGCGGCTGCACAGCTGGCGCGCCGGAGCCGCCGCCGCGCGCACCTCGGCGGTCTGCGCATTCCAGAGGAGTGACGTCATAGCCGCGGCAGACGCACTGGCGCCGCCGCGTATACCCAGCTGTGCGCCTCCGTTGCGCAGTAGCCAAGTCCGACGCTGCACCGGAGCCGCTTGATAGCGCCTCTCATTTTGTGCGCATGCGCAGAGGTATCAGTGGGGGTATACATATAGCGGGGCGTTTGCCAGTGTGGTATAGCCATGGAGAAGGAGAGCGAAATTGCTGCTCAGCGGCGCAGAAGAGCGGAGAAACTTAACTCATCGGATCCCGAAGTAGTCACATAATGCGTATACCGTGTGTGTGTCATTGAAGCAGCAGTAAGCATGATAATCAAGCTAATCTTAGACAACCAGGAAAGCTAAGAATAACCAGCTGAACCTAAGCTCACGCTACGTATATCGTGGCATAGTCGAGCTAAGCCACTGCATTTTTTTAAGTTGTCATTGACTAAAGCCTCAGAAGATTTGACCTGCTCGATCATTTGAATTGAAAATAAACACACATAAAATTATGATTATTGTTATAAAAAAAACACATTAAAGTCAATACCGATGGCCTGGCTATGTTATTCAGATATTTTATGAAAGCAGAGTAACGTCAAGCTTACCTTACAGAAACAATCTGCGTATTATTCTGATCAACGATTGCATTAAACGGTACGAGAAAATTGCCCGCCACGGCGTGATAAGTCGTTTTCTTTATATTGTTTTGGGTAAATGTTTGCCTCGCATTGCAAAATCCGAAGCGCCTAAGTTTATCAATTGATAATATAAACTGCATAACTTTAAAGTGCGTGAAAAAGAGGAAATTTAAGAGCATGTGTTGTTTTTTATAAAAATGTTAATGATTATCAAACGCAATCGCTAGAGTAAACATATATATATATATATATATATGTGTGTGTGTGTGTGTGTGTGTGTATATATCAAGGATGAAGAAAGAATAAAACAATTAAAACTGGGACAACACAACACATCTTTCACCTTACAACGAGCATACGGCGCCGAAAGCCGGCGCCTTTAGCAGACGATGTTTTCCACTCAAAAGCGGCGCGAGCATTTCTGATATCAGTTGCCAATGCATTATTTTATCATCGTTACTGATAAAACATATTGAATGGACACATAATCGATTCGGAAAATGGTTTGTCGGGATATTTCGACTGTTTTTTTCGGGGTACCGATGTCGTCTGCTTTGCACTTCCTTGTTGTTACCGCGCCTGCTTTTGTTTCTGCGACTGTCGCTGCCTCTGGAACGCGCTCCGCTTTTGAGTCGAAAAGATTGTCTGCTAGAGACGCAGGCTTTCGGCGCCGTATGCTCATTCGTTGGCGCAGTTGGCATCGCGACCACTTGCGCAATCTCTTGTCTCCCGTGCGTAGCGGCGCCGTATTGTTTGAAGACCTTTGGCTTCGCCGCATTTCCATAGGAGCTAAGCCTTTTTCTGCCTTCACGTTTTCCTCAGGTGAGTTTGCTTTTTGCAAATTTCGCAAAACAAATGCACCATCTGTGGGCAACGCTGCACAAAGTCGTAGCGCGATTGGTTAAGAAACCGAATTTTGCGGTCGATTTAAAGAGCCTGGCCGATTCTTGAAACACCCAGTAGATCAGTTTATTTTATTTTTATATATAAATGACAGAAGACACAGCGTCTCACTTTGACCTAGGGTGTCTTCTGGAATGGTGCTTTGAATGTGGTTTAGCCGCGCGTACCCGGCTGACGCACAACCAGTGGAGCCGTTACAAATATAAGTTCAGTGCGCGGGGAAAAAGAAAAAAGGAACTGACGCAAAGCATTTTCTTTTTCAATTAAAACTTTAGTGCAGCTAAATCATTGGAAATGTTAATGCTATTCTGGTTCTATTTTTTACTCAGTAATTCAGAAAATTCCTAACATACGTGTTACTCAATAAGCAAATACAGGGACTCAATTAATTACGTCGAAATAGGACGAAAGCATACCCTGCACCATGATTGATGGAAAGGGATAAATAAAATCCGAATTCAGCGCCCTCAATGGTTGTTTGCTTGCCTAAAGCTTCCTTTTATCTGTATATCTAGGTAAAAATTGGCAGCATAGATCTGCTTTGTAGTCACTCGACTGAGTACACAATTGTTGAGGAAGCAGTACGTGTCTCTCTAAGTTAATATAACAGTGCATTGTTTTGTATGTGTTACTTTGTTTATCCAAGAACGGATCAATCTAGCATCGCAAGACATAAACAATGTATAATACCTCACTTCTTGTACAGTTTGGTTTCACGAGACGCGGTTCCCGTGCGAAATTCTCGCGAAAATCTCTACCATCCCCTGATGTCCTCTGTACTCGCCTAAAATGTTAAGTATTTTTAGTAGCTTTTTAGAGCCATCTTGATAATTGATATATAAGAAAAATATTAAACCTCTAGAATATTCTTGCACACATAACACTCTTGATAACACAGTTTTTTCTAAAGAATTAAGGAGTGCAAGCTGCTGCAAGCAGGGCCTACACAGTGTTGTGGACGCGAATTTAATATTTTTAGTAAACACCTTGTGCGTTCATTAAAAAGGGCCTCTAAAACACGCCACTGCTACTAAACAAATTAAAAGGCGCGCGCGAAAGCATTCTTCGGAAGACAAATGATTTTCTTTTCAAAGCGGGGGTCTTCTGCAAGCTGTCAGTTTATTATAAGCCTTGTAATCATAATTATAGAAACAGATACTACTGTAGGATGGGGTAACATGTCGGCTTATAAAATGTATACAAAGCTTTGAAACTTTCTGCGACGATCATTTATTTTTTCTTCTCTTTTTATCTCTCTCTTTCTCTCTCTATGCAAAGCGCTGCTTTATATTTATACAACATCCTGCAAGCGAAAAATTGTGTACAAATGTTCAAGATTGATATAGAAAGTTTGGTAAACCAAGCAAGGAAATAATGAAGTTGACATCGTTGGGCACTTTGCTTAAATGGACTGCATATTTATACCTCGTATTTTTCTTACTCTTGTATTTGCAGCGAGAGAAACAAAACAAAAAAAATGGGAGTAATCTTTAAGGTACACTCATTCAACCGGCTGGCGTTAATGAAGAAAATTTAATTAAGTAAGTCACTTCAACCATTGAGCTACTGAATAAAAAGAAAGATGAGAGGGCTGAAAACGGATGTTACTTCAAAACACGATATTCCACTTTCCAAACAGGTTTTCGAGGAAAACGATTTTGGTAAAAGTGGTGTTGCATAACACTATATTCCTTCTCTGTCTTCAGAGGCGAGAAACTCTGCTTTAAAACGCGGAAGCGCGTACCCGTGTACACCCTTGAAAGGAAAATAACTCAAATCTTACGCACACGGACGCCACGAGATGGAGAACCTCTAAAAGACTGGAAAACTTTTCTTTTTTTGCATGACAAAATGTGGTGTTTCGAGGGCTTCAAAGAAAAGAAAATTGCAATATACAACAACCAGACCAATAATATTTTACAAGATATCGGCAAAAATTTAGACAAAAAAAACCCTCACGAAACCGGCAATCTGTACTGTTTTAATACTGCCCAATATTTACCGTGACGGTTAGGTCGACACCGCCTTTTTCTAGTCTCAAAGCACCTGATAACAAATAAACAAATATCGATAACTTTCTGGCAAATTTAACCTCGATTCTTACAAGTTCTCTTGCACTGCACGCGGCCCTAACTTGGCGATCTCATCTCGGCCTTACAAATTAATCCCGTCTTGTCATTTCTGTCACACACACAGCAACTAAAATCTGACATCACGTAACAGCGGTCACTCTGCGGTCGGCAATCCGCAAGCGCGGACGCTTCGTCTCACGCGGATCAAGTTGCTGCAAGCGCACAGTGTTCATATCTGGTGTGTGCAGACGCGGCCGTGTTTGTAACCAGGGTGTTAGTGTATATACCGTTGGAATAAGTTCAGGTATACAACTTTCTTTCCTTTTATTTGTTTTAAATTATACATGATTTAATAATTTTGTAACTGCTGGTTTACTTGTCGGTGTGTGCGAGGTTTATTGAGAGATTCCTAATGAAATTTGTGTCGTGACCTTACAAATCGATTTTAGCTGTGCGATTATGACGGAATACATGCCAATTAAATCTAGGCCCCAGCAAGAATCATCGAACGATGTTCGCCTGTTGTACTTTTTTTGCAACAAAGTTTTCACAAGCTTGGTATGGCCCTCTGGCAGTAAGGACCAAGAAATTTAGGACCAAGAAATTTAGCTCGTCTTAAACATTTATGTCGATTTTAAATAATCTATTCCCAATTCAAAGTAAAAAAAAAAAACAACACTGCAGCCTGGATGTCCTTTAGATTACTTCTAAATGCAATTTCAATTTTTTTTCTTTTTCATATAACAGTTGTAACCACAATCGGAAATCTCGGAAGCTTGGTTGTCGCTAGCAACCAAAACTATTTGAGCCTCATATATATCCTATATAATTCGATTATGCTGCTTTTATTGCACACAGAAATAGTGTTTGGTTAGGAAAGGTATCACATCCCTAATCTTTATAGCCTTAAGCGGTAAAAATGTTAGATTAACCATCTCCTTAAAATACGTCATTCCATATGCGGCCGAACAAGCAAGTTAATGTAAATTTTGAATTTCATTTAACATTATCTGAATATAATTATCTTCTATCCGCATCTCTAGGGATTATATCATCTAGACGATAAGCAACCTAAAAATAGTGGTCATTTTGTTTATATACAATCAATCAATCAAATCTTTTTATTCTCCACAAATTCTGGAGGGGAGCCTAGGCAAAAAAGCTGTTCAAGAACAGCTTGACTGGGCTCAGGCTCCCCGTTTACAGGCAGCAGTATTCAATAGAGAAACAAAAAAATAATACACAGTACGCACACATATAGATACATGAAAATAAATACTACAATTCATTTAAAAATTGAAAATACAACAAAAACCAGTTAAACAAAATACGACAAGATGTCTTTCTTGCTAGCCGAATATGGATACATGAAAATAAATACTACAATTCATTTAAAAAATTGAAAATATAACAAAAACCAACTAAATAAAATACGACAAGATGACTTTCTTGCTAGCCGAATATATATCTATGTTATTGGTGAGACATTTATTTAACAAAGATGGAAGAATATGGCGCAGGGATTGCAGATTATAGTTTGTACGTGACCGAGGGATAGCCCACACCTCTGTACGACGTGTGCTGACAATGCTGAGGTTTTCAGTTAATTGCGAAATGCGATATAAGAGTTCAATAACTGATGCCGTTGCAAAACGAATGGAACACATCAGGCGGTATTCATACAAATGCTTAATAGGAAGGATATTATACTTAGTAAACAGAGGTTCAGTGTGATCAAAATAATGCACTTCCGCAATGTGTCGTAAGACCTTTTTCTGGAGCAAAAATAATTTATTTATATTTGTTTTAGTTTTAGTACCCCAGATGAGATGACAGTAATTCAAATGGGACTGAAATAATGCGTGAAATATTTTTACTTAACATGAAGCCTGACTGCCAATTTTATGTCATGTACTATTACACTCATTCGTGTGTTGAGTTTGATTATTTTTAGTCACGTTTCTGTTGTATATGGAAGGTCCTGAGTTGAATAAATGAATAACTAAACCGAAAATTTAAGAAAATAACACTATGCGCAATCAAATGGACGTGCGTCGGTAGATTTTCCTTTCAACAGATAATAGTCACTAAATTAGTCGTTTGCTAATTTGCAGGACTCCACTTACCGTATTGAACAGGAGGGGGCCTTTCAAGATGCGAACATACGATATATTTAGAGTCAAGTTTAAAAAAAAGTGGCAAAGAAGCTTGTGTTATATTCTCACAGCTCAATTTGACCCTAATTAAATATAATAAATAATCAGGGTAAAGATAAGTAAATAGTTGGCGCCCTACATAATATAAGAGTTTCAACTTTTTTTTTTTTTTTAGAAAGCACTTGGTAGCTGGAATTACAGAAGGGTGAATATTTTTTATATTATTAATCTGCCTGTTCGTAAGCTAACAACGAACTATTATCTACCCTTAGATCACTCACAAGCAAAGCATTTCTTTTTCTCATCAATTTTTCATACCTTTTATGAGGGGTAGACGAAGGCTAAACGTGTATAATATCAAGGTTGGAAATTATATACTTGATCATAGAGATCTTGCAGGAATAAGGGCTTTGCGGAGGCGAGGAACTATCAAGCGTACTGTTTCTTTTTTTTAAATAAGTTTCGATATATCAAAACGTTGTGTTTAATTTTATAATATGAACACTTTAAACTAACGCAAGAAGGAGTGTGCTATAGTTTAAAGAACACAGTTTAATTTTTCCTGCGTATTTAATTACACTACTGGTCCTTGTTCAAGAACGTTCTAGTACTGGTTTTGAGCAAGACAGCTCAATTGAGATAAACAAACGCGATTACGATTGATAGCATCCTTCACACCGAACGTGTCCTGCAAATTAAGTTTTACGCCATATCCGACACCTCGCGTGCATCTGACAAATATATGAGAGGATATTATCTCTCACAATTTCTTCCTCGTGATCAAAAACGTGTTATAGCGAAATAGTACTTAGCCTCGAACTGATTTTTTTTTTTTTGCGCTGCCAATTTATTGCATTATTAGCTCAGCTTTACTGCTAACAGGGGAACTTCTACGTCAATCGAAAAACCGTGATCATGCGAATACACAAAGCACACATCATGCCCAACCGCATAAACATTTATAAAAGTGGGAATAAACCGGGTTAGAAGCAATTCACTCCCTCAAACATCTTATAATGTACTCCATATGTAAAGTCTTCAAAATGATTTTATTAGTTCTATCATCCAACAAAATGTACCCGATCATGACTGGTCTATGAAAGATCGCTTGTCCTGCATATACGCGGGTAAAATGAATAGTAAAGATAGTTCAGACATACAGCAAAGTCTTAGAAATTGTCTTTTCTCATTCACTCGCACAATTAAATCAGCGCATTCGGAATCACTTGAAGATGGCACATTATATCATTCTAAAATATAAACTATCTAAAAATGTGAAGAAAATGAAGCTTGACGCTCGGGAGGTGACTTTACTTTTCGCTAATTCAGTTCTTACTAGCGCCACACACACACGCACACAAAATATTTTAAACCGAGATAAATTATTATTGTTATTTCCCTGTTATTTTCTTCCCAGTCGCAATTCAGTGAATCTCCGGCGCTTTATTTAAGACACGAGAAATAACTCCACCATTCCAAAACCTTAGCACATCATCGCACAAGCGTGCGGTAAAAACTAAAAATAAAAAGTGACGTTGACTTTTTGTACTGCTTTTTAAGACACGAAGACGCTTAGAGGCACAAAAGTGCCTCTAAGCCTTCGAGCAATACGGAGCAGATTGCAGACGTTCCGCGCAGCAGAAAGAAATAAAAACATCCTAGCTCCTAAACGGAGATTTATACGCATTTACTAAACCTTGAAAAACGACGCGGGGAATTCGCTCGCTTCACGCTTGGGTCGCGAAGCAAAATCGCCGGACCGGTAGATGGATCTAGTGGGCCAATGCTTTTCACAGGCTCCACGTGGTCGACAGCGTCCTTCAGCGCCGCGCTTTATTTGTTTTATTCTACTAACCTATTTTATATACATATTCTTTGTCGCTGTTGCATTATTTTTTTTATAACACTTGGGCACATTTTTTGCTACACGGTTTCGTTGTGCGCTCGCCTCAGTGATTCCTGAGAGTGGAAAATGTGTACCCATCAACCGAAAGGACTTTGCGCGCGTACGTATATATTTATATATTGATCGCCGGGATGACTGATGACCTATCGTATTTTTTTGTGCACGTCTCAGTAGATACTCGGACTGTAGCCGTATAGACCCACTAAGCAGGCGTGCCTAAAGCGTTGAGCTCAGTACAACATTTCCGGATGGGCAGCGACCCTTCCTCCCTCCGAAGGTCTGCTGTGGCTGCTAGTTTCTGGGTGTAGTGTGTGTGAACGAAAGCGGCACGATCCACCATTAGGGAGCGTAGGATTCTAGTGATAACAACTAAAGGACGGTATTTCCTGCGTAGAGGTGCTAGGCCACTACAAGAAGCAAATTGGGGTCACGGTGCACCATGAACTTCGTGCGTAAATGGAAAATAAATATAACGGTTGACTCCAAATGTTGACATTAATTACCCTTGCCCAAAAACGATGCTTCGTCAATAAAATGTATAATCACATTGGAACAATTGAGGTCCTTCGGAAATTTGAGAACTGTTCAGATGACGGTAGACAAGTCACCATGTAGAAGGGCCAAGTGAAATGGTGCGTGTTCATGACTAAAATAAATCAAAAACGGATTTTGACATTGTTCTTCAGATTCTGGAGAGGAAAAAAACATGAAGCATACTCAAGAGCTTAGAACAGTAACTACATGTTGCTTCATTTTATTTATCCTGGAAATCAACATAAAAATGTTAGTGTATCTAAATCACAACCTACAAAAAACTACATCATTAAAACGTTATCAATTTATCTCACTGCGCAACTCGCTTAAGCTAGCTTTCAATAAATAAAGATTATTATCTGAGTACTAATCTAAGTCCCTCCCTCACGCGTTTTATTTGTCTCAGTTGCAATCCTCCGTACCTAAAAAGAATGGATATTTCTAGCGCCCATTGTTCTTTTAGCACAAGTAGAAGCTGCAAAGTCGGCTGCCTCACTTTCCTCAACGCCAACATGGTCCAGATTCCACTAGAACTTTATGTGCATTCCCCTTATTGGGCATTTTGTTAGTGTAGTTCGAACATATGTAAAAATAGATGCCTCTTGAGAAGTTACACCGTTAAAGGATTTATATGTCCTCTACATTCCATACTCTCGGAATAGCCATCTTCTGGCTTTTCCGAGAGGTTGGATAAAGATAACCTCTATTCAATATCGACGTTTTATAATGTGATCCACTGGAAATATGCGAAAATACGAGTTAGGCATTAAAACTGAAGAATATTTTCTCAACCTTTCCACAAAGTTTTAGCCATGACGAGCAGCACTTGAGCCAACGTTACTAGGTCAACTCAGTCGTGGAGCTCCCGCGGAGGAGGTACCCATCTCCCCCTCAACTTCACCACCCGTAGTTTAAAGCGCCATCTAGAAACTGCATTTCAAAACCGTGTATTACATAGAGTACAATGTAGCATCATCGAGACGCCGTGATCAAAACCTGTATATTCCACAAAGTGGTTGCCGTAGCAGCCGTTCCCATAATAGTGGCGCATCCAACGACTGGAGTCGAACCTTCGGGGAAAGGGGTGTACTGTTCATGGAACCAGCATCTATTGGCAGCTCTCTAACTGAGTTAATCTAGTAACGTCGACCACATCCAACATACTCGGATAATTTTCACTTGCTTGTAAAAAACGTGTCAGGTAGATAAAGAAATAGCGGAATTTGAATACACCGAATCACCATAATTTTTCCAAGTTGAGTCGCTATCGTCCAAACGTACGACAGAGTAAAAACTGAACAGACAGGCGAGCTAGCTCAACCTCATCTAAAGTAACAAAATGCCTCCGTGGAGCGTATTTATGGAACTCTTCCTCCATGAAGCATCATCAGAGTCGGATGGCACAAACTCAGCAATGCGGAGAGCAAGCCGTCTGCTTCTTGCGCAGGAGTTGCGGTGACATCAGAACAACGCAGAGCTTTGATTGGCTATGATCGAAGGATAGTAGATATACCTCAAAGCAAGCTGCCTGTAGGTCTACCCACTATCTTTCTTTGAGAACCAATCAGAGCTCGGAGTTCTGACGTCATTACAACCTCTGCGAAAAAAGCAGTCGAACTTGTGCTCCGCATTGGACCCGAACCCGATGCCGAGCGCCTGTCGACACGTTGATTGGACACGAGTCCCGGCCGAACACTGACGCAGCACTTGTATCCGATCTGTGTCTTCGCTCCATCTCACTGCGATGACGTTAAAATTCTAGTGCGCAGTCTTTGATTATTCTGGGTGGTGATGGTTAGTTAGGGCTACACATAATTTATGCCAGAGGCGAACGGACGGAAAGAAAGGGGCAAACACACACGTGTGGTTGTCCCTTTTTTTTGCTGTCCGTTTGTATTCGTTTTAAATTTTTTGTAACGTATAACGGATTAGTAAGATTTCTTCCCGGAGTCGTAAACATTGTCAAGTACGATTAAGTATCAAAGCGCAGCAGCGCGACTGTTTATCGATACTTTCTCGAGCAATTGTAAAAATAAGTATAACCTTCCCCAGAAAAAAACAAGAATACCTTGCTTCATTTACACTTGGCAGATCGACTTCATGAAAATGTTAGCTTTGCTATAAGTCATATATTTTCTGAACTAAACATCTCTAATGAAAAAAGGGCGATTAATCCTCATTTATTGTGGAACCCTCTGGGGAGTCGAGCAAGATTCACGAGCAGTGCTTTAATCTGGAACATCGCTTCGAAGCAAATTATTGTATTCAAAGCTGAGGTCATTTGTCAAACTTTGGGTCCCCGTTACGCTTCCTACTATTCGCTTCAAGTTTCGGCTGAAACAAAAGGCTTGATGAGTACGTAAACACAAATTCATTAGAGATACGTTTCATTAACTCCGTCCGCCTCTCAGAGTGTATACGCTTCGTGGAATTAAACAATGACTAATGATCGTCATAATAAACAACTCACAACAGCAGCCGCTCTAAAAAAAAAAAACGGCGGAGCTTTAAAAAAAGTAAAAAAAAGAACACTTTTTCTGCACAGGCTTACTGGAGCGAAAGCTGAAATAGCGAGAATATATATCTGCCAGTTAATCTCTATTTGCGCCAATTTTTTTGCAACGTTTCCGTGCTGCATTACAATAAGAGCTTTTGACAGATTTGGGAGCGCAAAGGAAAGCGAAATATTGGAGCCCTTTCTCGAAGAAGTCGAAATGCGGAAGCACTCAGAAACGCGATCGATTATTTGTCACTCTTCGTTTCGAGAGTCAAGCATGGTTCAGAGCGTTGCGTTGGTTGCTTTTCAGAAAGACTAAAATTGACTCCGACAAACTCTTGGGGACAACTTTTCGGAGTATATACCATTCCAATGTTTACCAATCCACAGTCCAGTACACGCGTGGTGGTCACTGCGAAGACTAAGAAAAACCCGCTATTTGCACGGACTCTAAAAACTGTCTATTGGTGACGGTCTATTGGTGACGTGAGCGATTAAAAGTGCCACAGTAGTCGACCAGCTACGATTGGCCGAATGCTAACTATGACGTCAGCAAAGAATTTCTCATGGACGGAAAGTAGAGTAATGTCAGAACTTTAATTTTTACGTTGTTGGCAGTGTTGGTTTCAGAGCGCAACGATTTTAAGCTTTCACCATGCTCTTTACAAACGGCATCGAACTTTTCGTTCGCAAGGTAATAACGTCAGGAGAGGGAACCATAAGAAGGCGCCAACAAAACATCTCGCCGCCAATAGACGATTGCAAGCAAGGCGACTGGCCGCCGCCATTTCTCTGCTCGTGCGGGAAAGCCCATGCAATTTCAAGTTTGCCAAAGCTATCTTCACGCGCACGTTACACGTGCTTGCACGCCTGGGGCACCAGTCGTGATGCCATGCTTGCAATTGTCTATTCGCTGCAAGACGTTTGGGTGTCGCCGCCTGGTTGATTTTTTTCACAACCCAGAGTGAGCATACTTCAACTTTCTCTGCAGGTGCAAGCACGTGCAATGCCAAGCTTTTATGCCCTATGAAAATTAAAACATAACCGCGTGGGTAGCACGCGCACTACCCAGAATGAGAAAAACAGAA
This sequence comes from Ixodes persulcatus, assembly GCA_013358835.2. Taxonomy (NCBI): domain Eukaryota; kingdom Metazoa; phylum Arthropoda; class Arachnida; order Ixodida; family Ixodidae; genus Ixodes; species Ixodes persulcatus. The sequence goes on along the minus strand of JABSTQ010011448.1, from coordinate 735,150 downwards.
GCGCTCCTAGTGAGCTTCTCACCGCGAACAAGCGATTACAAGCAGAGCATCTGGCCAGTGCCGTGTCTTTGCTTGTACGGGTAAGTGCCTGCAATTGACCCTTTCCGAAAGTCAGTCTACCCAACTTCTGCAGAGCCAAACCCCACACTCTAATGCCGGCACTACACATCTTCTCCGCACCAGAAAAAGCGAAACGTCTTTGAAATCATAGAGCAGAAAGGGGAAAAGATGTTGTTCCTTTTACGTCACCTTCGATTCACCAAATCGAGGGTGCTTGATTTAGCCGAGCTTGATCTCAAATCACCGCCATTAGAGCGGCAATATTAGAGCTTTTTTTGACTGCCATAACGTGGCGGTCTCTACCTTTTGAAAAGGGTCTATTGCAAGCTTGCCAAAGTCCCGTTCACGCGCACGCTGCACATGCTTCCACGCATGGGACGCCAGTGAGGCCTAGAGCCACTCTATATGGCAGCGTAGCTGCCAGAGTAGCGCCACGCTTTTCCCTGTGCCGCCCCTCGCCGTGATTGGTCACACGCGGTACCATAGCAACGAGCTGAGCTGGCTCGGTTTCCTTAGCAACCGAGTGGCTACTCGTCACTTGACCTCGCAAGAGCCGTGATGTCACCGGTAAGATGGCAGCGCCCAGAGCTGGTGGATGCGAGTTTGTTCGGTGCGCGGTAGTCGTAATGTACAGCTGCTTGCCGACGATTTCGGATTTCTTCGTGCTCTCTGACGCAGGTATAACGTGAAGACCTGAAAGAATGACACTTTATACCTTTTCTGTGCGAGATCGCTCTAGATATTAGCACCTGTGCGACGGCATCAGTCATATCGCCGTAGCGGTGCTCGGATTCCTGGATGTGTTCGAGGATCGATAAGACTTTTTGCATGCAATTTTCGCATACTCCTAGCCTTGTTTGAACGTTGGAATGTCTGAGAATCGATGCGAATTGTATGCGTCGCAAGATGGACCTTGGGAAAGTTGTTTCAGCCCTAGGTAACCACGTAATTACAGAAACTTTTAGCGAGGAAGCTCCTGCGATCTTTACGTTTTGTACTAATCAACGATTTTACGATATATTTTTTAGGATAACACTTTCACATTTTCTAACTTCCTTTGAATGTTGGAATTTCTGAGAATCGAAACGAAAGGTATACGTCGTGTGTAGGGCCCAGGGGAAGTTGTTTCAGCCCTGGGTCACCGAATAATCACAGCAACTTTAATACTGAACCAAGGCTTTTAGTGTCCATAATAAGTGGTGCACGTTCTTCCCACGAGCCAGCAGCCACCGGTGTGCGCGAGCACACGCAACGAAAATGACTTCAAAGACCTCCATTCACGGTAAAGATGACTGTGAAATGTATAAACTTCAGGCCAAAGGAGAATAAAGACAAGTTTCTCAGCTACACAGTGGTTGGTGTCTGGTGTAAACGGTAAGCGATTAATTGGTCTAACAAGCACGTAGCTTTCACTTGTAGAGATAAAAAGCCTGTGTTTATTCTCCTTTGGCCCGAAGCCGATGCATTTCACTGTCCTCTTAAGGCGGCGGTCCCACGGCGGCCATCTTGAACAAGCCATTAGTTCAACCACTAGATGGCGGCACTCATCCGTGTGGCTAGAAAACAAGCTCGTGGCAGTGATGTTCCTCCTCTGCTCTTAATTTCCTCCTTTCTGCTGCTCGCCCGTGCACGTTCAGCGCTCAGCGCGTGCTCCCGCTGACACAAATGCCAGCAAACGTGCCAGTGGTGCTAGCGGTGCCCAGTTCGCACAGAAGCGGAGCCCAGCTAGCTCATCGACCCGATCGAGAGGCTCACAAGCCAGTAGCTATCGTTTTAAAGGGACCATGAAACGATTTTGAAATCGAATTTCATCCACCGATCGTCGTAAAAGGTGTGAAAAGAAACACAAAAACACAAAAGTAGGGAGCCAAAAAAAATTCTTCGCTATAGAACTTTTAAAAGAAAACTGGACTCTTTTGCGCCTTCTTTCCTTCGAAAGCTCTCTGCCTTTTCACTGCGATGCATCCGCGGAAACGCAGCACGTCAGCCGAATCCACGTCGCCTATTGGGTAAGAGCCTACCACACCAGCAACGCGATCGTAAACAATGAATAGCCGGCGAGTGTTTCCTAAAAGTTTTGTTAAATAATATTCAGATCCACATTTTGTAGCATAATTAAAGATGTGACGAAAATTGCCAAATTTGATAATGCTGAGAGTCAAGCGCCATCTATCGTGTGGTAAACGAAGCAACTACTGCACCTGCGCAGTAGGGCCGACCGGGCAGACAGCGTCGCTCAGTTACTACTTCGCGACGACCACAGAACGTTTATTTTTCAACGTGTTCTTCTCGCGCGTCCCGACTTCAAGCAGCAAGAAAAAAGTACTTGAGACAGACCACGACGAACAAGAACGCTGGATCCACAAACACCCGAGAAAAGCTACAACGGCGACGAATCCACCGGCTCCGACCAAGCGAGTTGGCGGATAGGCCTAGCGGCCTAGCAGGCACTCCAACTCGGAACAGCGTTGCTTCAACGGTACTTGGCCAAGACCGTCTGCCCACGACCGGCTGGCGTGCTGAATGGAATATGCCCGGGCGACCCTTGTGGACTCTTCCCGTATTATAGTTTGATCGCTGACCTCAATTTTAGATTAAGAGGTGAGGTCAATCTCTTGCCCTTGTTTTCCGAGGCAGTGTTGATGAACACTGTCGTCGAAAAGGGACTCTCGTCGATTCTATGTTCTTGTTTTGTGTGATATAGAGCTCAAATAAACGCCGTATGGATTACCTTCGTAACACGGTATGTACACTTTGTTATTAGTATGCCATTTTGTATTCTGACATGACTGCACGTCACTGTCGAGCTATAACATTTCGTGGGAGCTACGTGCAATGCCGGTCCAACCTTCCTTTGCCGAGTGTCACGTCAGTATCGAGTTGCAATCGTAAAAGATCGGTCCCGAAGCGCTTACCAACAGCGCGAATACAGCACTTCCATCAAACGCGCGCGTCCGCTCCGAGTGTGAACAGGTATTTACGTGGCTCTTGCTGAGACTGTCGTAGTTCAAACGTATCTTTTTTAACGTCGGCTCGCTCCTGCATCTCCGAGGCTGCGAAAAACGCCGCGGCAATTTGTTTCCATCTACGTCGCTTTGCAAATGACTGACATGGGCCACCTTTTACCAACAATGACAGTTGGGCTGGAGTCTTCACCGGAAGACTCGCCGCACTTCCCAACAGGCATACCGGCGTATGGGACTAGTCCCATGCTGTCGCTGTAACGCAACATATCTCATTGAATTTCGCTCAGCTGCGATGTGTCCATGCCTATCGCGGCGATGAGAGGCGCCGATTCCGAAAATACGTATGCGCCATCAGCGCAGTAAAACCTACCGGCACACCGCCAACTCGCCGCCACTAACGCTCCCATCTCCTACAGCCGAGAGAGCTTCCGGTTCCGGAAACAGGGTACGTCACGACCGTCAAAATTACGCCGCAGCTTGTTTTGCGGTCAGTTGGAGAAAAAGAAAAAGTCGATATTTCATTAATTTTTTGTGTAGAAGTTAATGAACAGAGACGAAAACGGATGCCTGTCCCAAGGCCAATCGTCCTGTCGTGGCCGGCGTAATCGGATTTGGTTCCATAGGAGCGAAGTCCGAAAGTACAAGGACGGTACGTTCGTCCCACGAAGCGGCCGCCATCCTGGCGGTGCGGAAAGCCACTCGCCTTGTTCGTGCACCTACGATACTGAGCTGCAAATCGTCTCACTTCCCAGAAGAAACAGGCACCGCTCCTCCAGAGACCCATGCCGCACCGCCATGCAAAGCGTCTTTTAGGTATTTTACCACTTTTAAATTAACGAATGGAGATATCAACTAGATAAAGGTTGCCGCCCGGCGTCGCTAGCAGTACGGTTACCATGGAAACCTCCCAGGCCCAAAATGGAGATCACTATAGGCGCTTCTGACGTCATGCATCTAGATATTTTTGCGTCGTGTCGCTACTCTAACTACGCTGCCATATAGAGTGGCTCTAGTGAGGCCGCATACCTCGAAAAGACCCTTTCCGAAATTCAGTCTGGTGACTTCGATAGCTATCATCACCTATGGGTGTATCATCTGTAAATGCTAATGGCGACCTTTTGATGACTGGAAAAGGAAGAATAGACCTTTCCCGAAAATCCCAGGAGACCTCGCAACGAGAGGAATCGTGGTTCTGTTCGCATGTACACTCGTGCCGGCTTGAAATCTTCGGATATCCTGATAGCGGAAAAATTTTGTTCTTGTAATTATACACTCAGAACACACAAACCAAAAAATAAGCTAACGGAAAAGAAAGTCCTCACATACTCTGTTTTGCTTTTATTCTGCCAGGCACGTAGCCAGGGGGGCGGGGGGGGGGGAGGGAGGGGCCATGGGGCCTGGCCCTCCCCCCCTTGAAATCTTCCATTTTGCTGGGGCCTCCTCTGCCCCCTCCCCATCACACAGCATTTTTGTCAGTGGCGGGCCCCCCCCCCCTTCCCCCCCTCCCCCCCCCCCCCCCCCCCCCCGAAACAAAATCCTGGCTACGTGCCTGCATTCTGCCTTCTCTGCGTTCTAACTCACGAACCGTTATACCAACGTCAACTGTGTCTTCGCTTCTTGGATAATTTCACGTGCCGTACATTTGAACGTCACAATGCGTAAAGCAGACGCTGAGGGCACCCCATATTTCCGGAAAGGTCAATTTAAATGCAGAAACCGATGCGGAGCCTGAGCACCCACAAGTTAGTTCGCGGTATTGTTGTTCGATGTCACCGCTACGAGACGTATAAGCTTCTATGCGAAACGCATTTGAGGGTGTCATGTAAGTCCCTGGAATGCACGACTCTGGCACGCCCCAGACAGCCCGTGACAAAGAAATTTTAATTTTATCGAGAGACTTATCGAGTTTTATCGCCGTGTGCCACCAAAAGCGTCGCTGTGGTCGAAGTTTGCGATTGGCCAAACCAGAGCTTCCTGAACAGTGATAATGCCTGCCCCGTCACCGGTTCAAGGCGAGGCAAATCCTGCCAATCACGGCGAGGCAAATCCTAGTCTAGATGTCGGGAGCGCAGACCATCAGAGGGCGCCACTGAAGCTTCTCGGGGCGAATAAATGCCTCGCACAGAGCGTTAGTTTCTTGACACAAACAAAACTGAAGCAAATCGAGCAATAACTGTTCAGAGAAAAACAACGTAACTTTCGTACATCTACTGTTGATCACTAGGTACCTGATTTTATTCGCCAGTAGCCCACAACAATTTGGACTAATATTTCAGCCACAAGATGGCACTGAATTTGTGAAGGTTCTATTATTACACGTGGCAAGCAACGCACGAAGTAGCTTCGTGGGACAATCATGAGTTACGGTTGTGGCGGTGCCCCAGTCGTAGCTCTTGTTTCGGTTATTGTGGATGCAACGGACGCCGATTTCTGAACCAGCCTTCGTGTGTAGGTTTGTTAAAGTTACGAAAGGAAGTTCATCTTGCTTTAGGAAGTGTTTTTTTTTTTTTCTTAGACGAATGCTTTCTAAAAATACGCGCGTGCGTCCGTGCCTCGCGCAAGGCTTCACGAAATGTAGCATAATATATATGCTTCCAATTTTAAAAATTTACAGGATGCAACTTTAAGAAACAACTAATGTTAATCTATAACCGCGTCCTACAAATTGTGTGCATGGTGTTAATTGACCACCTCTGACGGAAACCAATAAGCGGACCCCAAGTAAGCTGCCGAGTGTCAATCGGTTGATAAAATGAAAACAATATCTGATTTATAGGGGTGTGCGAATATTCGCCATTTTCGAATAACGAATCGAATATTACTCTATTCGATTCGTTCATCGAATCGAATAATAATTTTCAAAAGTTTCGAATATTTTTCGAATAATTTCCGAATAGTCGTTACAGGGTCGCGCCGCGAGATTCCCTTCACAGGCGTCCCACAACGCGCCGGCACGCCTGTCATACGTGCCCGCAAGATGGCAATACGTACCTTCTCCTAGACAATGATTGTCATCATGGGCAGCAGCAGTTCCTCTCTATACATGCGTAGCTGATGCCTCCATTAGAGACCACTGCGTTAAGTATAACCCGCATGTAAGCGATTTGCCGAGAGACGAGGAGACGAGACAGTCAACGTCGACCCGCTTCGCTGTCGCTCAGTCAGTCGCGCGATGAGGCAAGCCGCATGAAAGTGGCGTGCGCAAGCGACCAAGGCGATGAGGACGTATCCTAGAAATCCAAACACCGAGCGACGCGACGAGCGACAGTGAGAAATCACCGTCGTTCGCTGCTGGCCCTCGTCGCTGTCACTCGTCTCCTCGCTCGCTAAATCGCTTGCATCCGGTTCAGCATTTAGGGACCGTTTTCGCACGAGACTGCTCGTGCACGCTTTCGGAAAGTTTGTCGTGTAGACGTTTCATAACTGTTTGCAACTGTAACGCCTCTCTGTGTGAGCGAAGTAGAAGTTGTGGAAGCAGGAAGTTGTTCGAAGAGAAAGCACAGTAGAGTGTGGAAGTTTTTCGGCCGCTCCCATGCAACCAATTGAAGCCACAACAGCTGCTTCTGTCGAGTCTTTCCCAACTCTTTCCACGGTTGTTCCACTTGTTTAGTGTGTGAAGATGTTACTTTTTGAGGGCGCGAGTGCAACTAGAGAATGCGTTTTCCCAGAATCCTCAGATTAGTGAAAACAAGGTTCCTGGACGTAAGCACATAGGCACATCACGCCCTTGCCACCTTCCTTGATACTCAATTCAAGGGCATCTGCTACAACAAGGAATAAAAAGAGAATGTAGAGTTCCTACTAAGTACAATGCCTCAGGATGTACCATGCTCAAGCGAACTGTGATATTATGTTCAACATCCGCGTGAACCGTGATATTATGTTTATCATTCCAATATTTTATTAGCTTTTGTCTCTATTTATATATATATAGTTGAACTGTAGTTATTATCGTCTTGGCGTGTTTTTACAATAATTTTAGGAAACGTTTTGGAACAATAAAAATAAATTTATAATATCTTTGCTCTTCTTTAGTAGCTGTCTACTTACTATTCGGAAACTATTCGAAAATTATTCGATTCGTATTCGTATTCGATTCGGTCCCACAATTATTTGATTCGTATTCGATTCGGTCCCACAATTATTTGATTCGTATTCCATTCGGTTTCAAAAATCACTATTCGCAAACCCCTACTGATTAATAATGATGGCTCCACGCAATGCGGAGCGCAAGTTCGTCTGCACCTTTTGCGGGGGGGGGGGGGGGGGTGGGGTTTGGTGACGTCAGAAAGACGCCGAGCTCTGATTGGCTCTGATTGAAGTACAGTGAGGTAGACTTCAAAGCAAGCTGCCCTGAGGTCTGCCTGGGCCCTGAGGTCTGCCCTGAGCTGCCCTGAGCCAATCAGAGCTCGGCGTCTTTCTGACGTCACCACAACCCATGCAAAAGAAGCATACGAACTTGCGCTCGACATAAACTTTTCTCAAAAGCCCGTAAGACAACGTTGGCGGTCGCAATTTCTTGGAAACGAAGCGTGTGATTGGACCCGAGTCCTCGCTGAACGATGGCGTCAGCACTCGTGTCCAATATGAGCTGAGCAGAGTTCACGCAGAAGGCTAACGTACCCTTCGTGCCCAATACGCGCTCAGAGTACGAGTTCGAAAATGAAGGAGTTGAATAATCGATACAATAGTTACTAGGTAGGCGCACCTTAGAAAAAGCAAAACCTGTCTCACGCGCACAATCGCGCAACATTAACACTTAGAAAAAATAGTAACAAAATATGCTTACACTGTGGCATCGACTATAACAGATGGCAAGGTAAAACCACGAGAAGACGTTTTGTCCACGGAGAGAAAAAAGAAACACCGTCATTCCAATCCCGGTGCTGCAAGGCGGGCTTGACATTGAGTGGATTTTTTGCGTGGTCTTGAAAACATGGGTACTGATTAATACTCCTTGCTTCTGTGGTGTCAACAAAAATGTGCGCTTTCGTACGGTGTGGTGCCATTGTTCCCTGGGAACTACCGCACGTTCACTAATTCTATGTTCACACTACTGACGCATCGCGCCGATCTTTCATAACGCACGCAAAGCTAAGCGCAACAAGCAGAACGGGTTCCTTCAGACCACGATTGCTAGTAGTCTGAACGAAATCGGTCCGCTTCTTGCGCTTACCTTTGCGCGTGTTATGACAGATCGACGCGGTGAAAAATAAACCACGGTTCAATGCCCCACCTTGCCACGTAGAAATACAAATCGTTGTTTTCGACAGTCTTCCGCTCACTTCGTGTTCACAATCACAAACATTGGTCCAGTAACAAAAATCCCAGATCAGCCCGTCGTGTCATGTGAGAGCTTTAGGGGAAGTACTGATTTCTCTTAAGCTGTTCTGCATTATCGAGATGATTAGAGCTAGCCACGTTTCCTTGCAGCTAAGTATTTAGTGATAAGTTCATTTAGTAGGAAGGTTTTTTTTAACAATATTAACACCATTCACTCGGGCCAGCTGGACGGTGCTCTCAATTCTAAAATCTGAAACGTCACAACTTTGCCCATTAGTCTCCGATAAGTTTGAGAAGAGCTGAAGGTTTTTGGTTGAATGGGAACGACGCGCTAAATTACTTATACTAATTAGCGGATGATTGTAATCAAGGACATTTAAGAGAACCTTGTCTCCGAAAATGAGCTCGGCAGACAACTTGATTCAGCGCGCCACACGTAGAAAAGAAAAACTTGAAAGTGCTTACTACCACTTATTGTTCAATCAAAATTCTCTTAAAAGTTATTCTTTTCTACTTTTTTCCCCGCTGAGCTTGATGGCTTTTATGTCCGCTTTTTCTTGCCTATCGGTTCTCCTACAAAGGTATATGGGGTATTTTCGCAATAATTGTATTTAACAGAATGCAAGTTTACAATTTCGACAGCGAAGCCCCTTCAGCAAAACCTTTGAATGGTCCGAATTCCTAGCGCACGTTCCTTCCCGTATTTTTCTGCCATTATTATTAGTTACGTGTAGCTCTGCAGCTACGTGAAATCTAACGTTTCGATGGGGCGAAACACTTATATCGCAAACATACACTCAGCGGTGGGGTGGTTGGCCCCGATTTCGGGGGAGGGGGGAGTTAAAACAACGTTCTGTATTGCTTCACCTTATTCCTCGGATTATACAGCAAGCACCTACCTCCACTCACACTGCCAACAGGAACACATGCGGCACCTTTTGCTCGGTATCAGCTTACCACGGTACACTTTATGGTGCTTTGGAACGCCTTCTCTTGCACTCTGGGCGCATAGTGTTTATGCCCAGGTGGTTACAAAACTCCGAGAAGTACCAAGCGAAATGTATTTGTTTCGGTTTCTCGTTTTGATCGTGCGCCTAACAAACAAGAGACAGGGTGCCGGCAACGAGTACGAGAGGTCCTCCTCGCGATGTTACCTAGGCCTAAATTATAGCTATGTGTTCCACCCCTCCTACTGGTGGCTTATCGTGCATCCCAGAAAGTAGAACACGAAGAGATATCTTCGAATTATATTTGAGGGCCTGCTATATCGTTGACAATTCTCATACGTAATCGACCTTTGTAGAAATCGCCTTCTGTGCGCTGCCACCCTTGTCTCCTGGGCTGTGGGACGCGTTGTGAGAATACGCCGTTGCTCTCTTCTGCGGGATATCAGATTACACGCATGCGTCCACAGTCACCAGTGACTCAGCATTTTTGGCCTTTGTGATACGCACTGGAAAACTGTATACTTTTGCGTGAGTACTCGACAAATGACGAATCCGAAAGTATCTTTCGACGTAATACTGCAATGTGTGTAGCTGTGACGCTCAGCATAAAGTGTGCGCGCGAAACGTCGTGGTCAGTGTCACGTTGCTGACTTTCCTTTCAGGTAAAAGAATATCTGATCAAACTCGTCATTTGCCGAGTCGCCTTCGCAGACTATAGTGATTAGCCGCTGTGCGAGAAGGAAGTCGCACGGACACTTCTAAGAGTTTAGCTGCCGTCTTAGGCCCGCTTCAGACGGGGCAACTTTTCCAGCAATTTTGAGGTTGCTGACGGGTTCTTCCCTAGCTTTCCCTAGATCGACACGAATTGCTGAGATCGGGTCCGGCTCGAAACGGACGAGCAACTCGAACAACTCGGAGCCGTTTGAAGCGGCAGCAGCCAATCAGGGACGCGATATTTTCACGTGACACTCCCGTGGTGGTGATGATGACAGCTAAAGACTTGGTTCTGGTTTGAAATCGATCGTTTTTGGAAATAAACCTTTTCAAAAAGATGAGTTAGTATTCTTTACGCCATTTAAAGATATAAAAAGACGTTTTTAGCGCGAAGCTGGGTGTCTAATTAGTGCAAGAAAATTCAAAGTGAATGATGATGATAGCAAGTCGGAGCAATTCGGTTGCTGCGTGTGAACGCGGACGGCCCGTGTTGCTGGTGTTGCGATGTCAAGTTGCTGGGCGAAATTGCTCCGTCTGAAGCGGGCCTTAAAGCACAATAGTATGGGGTCATCCCCAAGTAACTGAACCCCAAAAAGTTTAAACAGGGGCCGGTTGAGAGTAGTCAGGAACCGATTCCCGAGGGACGAAAGGTATTCGATAAAAATCGACGCCTCTTTGAACTTAAAGGGAAACTGAAGCAATTCTGTATTTGAAAAAACAACAACTAAATATTCTTCGTGTGACCTCCAGCATCACGAATATCGCGAGTATTTTTCAATTCGGTGAACGGAGGCTACAGAAATTTAGTTTCAAAGTACCGCTGGAGCCACTTCTTCCCGGAGCGTGACGTCAAATCCGGAGATTTTTAGAATCTCCGCTCTCGCGCATCTTAAGCGTTTACCAACAAGGTAGAGGGGCTTAGAGCGATAATCTGGAAGCTAAAAGTGAGCCCCACCCGGCCGCCGCCGTGTTGCACATTTTGTTTACCACTAGACACGTGACCTTATAATTTTACGTCTAGGTTTAACAAGGTACCGCGCACCGGTAATTGCTTACTGATCGTTAATAACAGTATCGACGAGATAAGTTATGGTTCGTTTGTTTTAAGTCCAAAATGTACTTTTACGACAAAAAGTCGAGCTGCTTCGCAATAGCTTCGCTAGATGTCGTCATCCGCGGTGCTGTATTTTGGGTTCTTATCGAGGCTAGACACTGATCTTTGGGGCTAACAGTATTGAAATATAGTTTATCATGTTGTTTACACCGATCGTAATATAAATCTCGGCCTCATTTTTGCGTAAAAACTTCAGGATTTGGTATTGTCACCCATCTAATGGTCAAAATTGTACAGCATGGTGGCAGCCAAGTGGGGGTCACGTCTCCCTGGTGAACGGGATACCCGTTTATCGCTCTAAGCCCCTCTACCTCGTTGACGTTTACCAAAGCCGTGCACGCGCACTCATGCTTGTTTTCAAAAACGTCAGAAACGTCGTCACTACTAGTACCAGTGCGGGGGAATATACCTGGCAAGTTTGCTATTGCACGCGCTGTCAACACGAGCGACACACGTTTGGCAGCCTAAAACCACACTAAAACCCTGGGCATGACGCGACGACCGTTGTAGGTTTTTGTGCTCTCTCACGTTTAGTTACATCTGCGGGGAAAACGAGAGTGAATTTCACATACACTGGATAAAAATGCTCTAGAATCCAGCTCCAACTCTTTCCTCTGAAGAACCTCTTCAGCTTCCATTTAACCTAGCAAAGTCTATTTATGCAAAACAAACCAAGACTTCAGCAAATGACTGCTTTTAGGCAGATACGATAGCGGGTCCTCCGATATAAGTAGACCCGATAAAACTGGCAAAAAGGGGAACGGAAAGGAGAGTAAGATTCACGTGATTGGTCGGAGCCTGACTCGGTTTGGCGCTATCGCATTCATAGAAACGCAGGCAATGTTAGACCAAAAGTAGAATCTGCCACATCTCACGCCATGAATGCGAGCCGAAAACCGCGACCAAGCGTGGACGCCATAGCTTGCCCATCATGGTAAAAGGTGGGCCCTTTTACCATGATGGACAAGCTATGACGTTCACACTTGGTCCCGTTCTTCCAGACGTGCTCTTCAACGCTGAAGTTGATTTAGCGTTCACGCCGCATCCAACATCCCATCTAACAGACCTGTCTCGGATGCAAACAGTCTGCTATGTGTTACTTTTTCTTTGTTTGACATTTATGCGCATATTTTGCCTTGTCAACTGAATAGAAGGTGTTATTGTTTTCTCCGTTTGGTCGGTTTTTTAGATTTTTTTGACATGCAAGGAAAAAGGCGAAAAAGCTTATTTCGTTTATCAAGCATATCGTATGCACTAAGACCACGGAGCTAGATGGCGAACATTTGAGGGATTGCCCTGGAACGCAGCCACACGCTAACTTGCCGTCACTTATTTTTCCCGCAACTCGCCAGTCGGTAAGATTCGTTGTTAAAAAAACAAAACAAAACTGCATATTAACTTTTTTTTTTTCATTATGCTTGCAAAAAAGCTTCAAACATTTAGTAGGACACAAATCAGACCTTCTCTGAATTTGTGTTTTATCGTCACAACAAGTTTCTTGCCCTTGCTTTGTTCACACTAACCATTATGTGCAGCTCAGTGTCTAGCGTAAAGTAATAGCTTCTACATTGATAGCACGATGGCGTTTGCTTAGGGTTCATATAACTTGCGACCCTTTATATGCAAGCTTTCGATTAAAGCATGTACGCACAGAACTGATCATATCTGTTCTAAGCCCAATACAATTTCAGCTGTCCCTACTGCATTGCTTTAGGAGAATTATCATATTTGACACTTCTTCCTGTAGGCATAGGGTATCTGAAAAAAAACGCCTGTGAGTTCACTTCCCCCAGATAATTAATGCAGCTAATCAAGGTGAACAACGGATGGATCCAACCGAATGACCAAGCTTATAATACCATTAAACCTGAAAAATGCGATGTGCGCAGGGATCTTTAGAATCAAGTTTCACTTGCGCATTGTCCCAACGAACATCGTTTTTCGTAAAAAAGAAATTTAGTTGTATTCTGTTATTCGTCACTCGCTGGGATTTATCAGTTGATAGCCGCGATTGAATGTATCTGTGTACTCCAAGAAATTGAACGTACAGACGTTTCTCATAGTGTAGAACACATAAAACACTTTGAGCAATTTTGTAGCTCCACCAATATAGTATGCAGTCACGAATGACAAGTGACGGCTGTTAAGAATGGAACCTTCGGCGACCTTCTTCCGAGTTTCAACGCTGCGGAAACGAGTTACGATCTGTCCGGGACTGTCGCCCGCGTGTCTGGGCCTGCGGAGACAGGTCTCAACGCGTCCGTGACGTCAACGGGACGTGTGTGTGTGTGCGTGGGGGTTGGTGCTCTCAGAAAAGGGAGAGAGGCATGACCTAACTGCGGAGAACTTTGGCTACATCGCACTTGAAAGTGAGAGAGACAGGGCCTAACTGCGGAGAACCATGGCTACGACGCACTTCTGCCTACGACGCGGCGGTCTTCGGTGCAACGCACTTGGCGGCGGTTTGCTACGTCGCACCTGCTGCCCTGGCGGAGAGTGAGGAAGAAACGGACCCTATATAAGGCGGAGCGTGAGGCTGCTCCATTGTTCTCTCGGATTTGACGACTGTATCGCAACCATGTAATTAAACCGTTCGTTACGTTACCAATTCTCCCACCTCCACTGGACACCTGGGTTCTTCACTTCGGCGAATGGTCGTCGTCACGAGCCAGGAGGCCTCCGGACGTGCGGCTTAAACCCCGCCTCGAACACCACGCAGTGATAAATTGAAAAAAAAAACACGAAAAGTTTTATTATTCAAATTTGACTCAAAAACGGCATAAAATTATCTGGCGTCGCGAGCGTCGACGTCAGCCTTACAGCAGGATCGATATCTGGCGCAGGACTTGACGCTCTGCAGTGCACTACAACTGCTTATAGAAACACTGCATCTTCTGGAACATTTTAAAAACGAACGCACGAAAAGTGATGAGATTGAAGTGGAACATTTCAAAGGAGTAACGAGATGTGAAACGAGCAACTAGGACACTAGTGTTCGAACCCCGTAAATTCGTTCGGGAGCCTTGCCGCAGTGTGCCATTGGCTGTGTCAAACCCCACTTGAGAAGTCGAAATAGATAAAGTGACTCAACAGTCCATTCCGCTACTGGGCTGGATATCTGCGTTATTATATATGTGGAAATATACTATAGCGCATAGAAGCTGTAAGTACCTGGCAACTTCGGTCGTTGTTTCAAGTGGCGAAACGAACAAGGCGGAATGGACGGCTTCTTTCAATCTAGAAAGAAACCGACGAAAGTAGCACAGTATGTTTATATCAAAATATGTTTTTTGTCTTCAAATTTTGGTCCTTAAAAAGCTCAAAGAAATCAAGGGTGATCCAAATTTGACCTTTTTTTTTTCTCAAGACTAGGTATATTGGCCCTAATTTGCCAATCAAGTGCCAAATTAAGGCTTCACTGCTGGTAGTTTCATTGTGATCTGGCATCTTCGGACACAAATTGTCAAACAAGGGCCATTGTTAGGATTTACTGCTCGTGGTTCGGTGTTCAAGTGGAAACATTGAGACTAAATCACCACAGAAGTGTCAGATTTCTGCTTCACTGCTGGGTTTTTGCTTCATAAATGGCACCTTTGGCTCAAGTCTGGAACTTTGGTAGTTATGTGGTGAGCCCAAGAAAAGAGATAGAAACTCAAAAGAAGACTACTCTGGCACTAGCTAATAATGCCGTAGAGAAAAACCTTATGAGAACCGAAATCATGTCCCTAGAATTGCCAAGCTTGTACCAAATTTGCTGTTTATCTGGCGTGCTACGCAGGAAGTGTAGGCTGGTTTTGCACGGCACAGCTTCTCTTTTCACGTCCACCGCCCAGAATTTTCTCCGTTCGTGAAATGACTTCAAGCGCTCCGCCAGAGAACCGCCACACTCGTTTCGCTAGGTATTAACGTGCCCTTATTTTTTGCCTTTTGCAGTACCTTGGGTTTGCCGGTTCCACAAAAGTAGTTTAACTGCCAGTTTATTTTAGTGTCCATTAACGAGGTAAGAATATGAAACAAAAAAGAAATACAACTCTGTAAATCGGTACGCGCTCACCACGGTTGACCGTGTTCTTTCTTTTCTGTTCTTTTTTTTTTTCTAGGAACCTATTTGGTATCCTTTAATACTAAATTAGTTTGTTTGCGTATATATTACTCTGCCTCATCTATCCTTGGACGCACGTCAGAAACCCCAACCCCCGTCCTTCCAGCACATGTTATCAAAATTACGCTACAGCCTAAAAATTGCTTACGCAGAAATAGGCGTTGCAGACACCTACTTAAAACCTTATCGTTTTGCACTTACTTCGCCTGCTTAAGACATGCGTGTACTTTCCGGCACTTCCCCGGTGATTCCTTGAGCACGGGCTTTCTTTTGTTTTGTCTGTTTCCTCATTCCCTTTACTCTTTTATATTTTTCTGGGAGCCCGAACGGTTCGTTGTGAAATTGATTCTGGGAATTTGTGTATATGTTACGTATTACTTATTTTGGTAAGCACATAAAATCTGCTTGAGTCCCTTCGAACATCGGGCCCACGGACACCCTCTTCCATATACCGTGTCAAAAGCAAGCCGGTGTCCTAATTGCGCGAGCAGAAACAAGTGATTGAGATCGACTTGAGACATGATCTTTCAGCGCTCACACCCACTTATTGATACACGTGTGCGCCCTCGTTCACTGTACTTCACCGTTGATCCACTCGATCTTTCGGCTGCCTGAAGATTACATACGTCGAAGATATTCATAGTTATCTATATCGTGATACTCGACGCGTGCTTTTTTTCTTCAAGGGGGCTAAAAAACTGTTTATATTCATACCGTTTTTTTCTCTTCGCTCCCGATTAATACTCACGTGTCAAAAAATGTTGAAGATTACAAAGCATTCATCAACATAGCTAGAGTTACGGACACAAAGCAAGTTGTCGCGAACCTCGAGCATCATAATATTTCTCTTTTTATTCGTAATGCCTTAGAGACTCATGCAGGACATTGGGTAAGAGAAGACAAAGAGATACGAAACAATAACACACAAGACCAAAGAGGCAAAGAGCTAGAAATACTTCGCAGTCACCGAGAATACGGCACTCGCCGATAAAGACACAGAACAACGAATAATAAATCGAGAAGTGTTTACACAAAAACCCACGCCCTGCGATTTTTTTTAAGCTTTCAGTGACTCGTTTGTTGGTGACCAAACACACGTTACAGACATTTGCATGCACTTTTTTTTTCTCACCCAGCACTCGTCGAGTCAATCACGGCGATCTGTTAAGGAAGTCGGAAAAAACAAAATGCCAAGGGCCTGAAATTGTTGCGCCCCTACAATTATGTCTGCAGGACAACATGTATTTATGTATTTATTCATTTATTTATTTTATTTAAACAGCAGTGCATAGAAGGCATCACTGAAGCAAAGCAATTGATGCACAAATCTACATAAATATACGCAGAAAGTATACGCAAAATGTACACTGAACTACGCACAAATATATGAGCAGTATTAAACTGAGAGATAACGGACGCAACCACTTTTAACAAATAAAAAATACATAAACGTGCGTCCATACATTCGTTGATCATTCAGAGAGACATCTCATGTGGTTTACCCGGTAATTTCTGCAAATTACGTTGCTGAAAATAGGTTCAGACTTAAATATTAAGTGTGCGAAGTGACAGCGAGCATCATGCAAGCACGTGAGACGCCATGCTCAGTGTTACATCACATGCCATGTTTTTAGGCCTCAAGAATATTCGGTTCTGTCATTTTCTCAGATCCAGAGCAGGAATAATGTAGTACACAAAGCGTACGTCCTCGGGCAGGAATAATGCTGGAGCATAAGCGGCCCTTGCAGATGCCAGTCAGACCACATTCTTTTGGCATTTATCGTGGGTGAATGATATCACGTAATTTCAAAAGGTTTTCAATCACCTTAACTCATCAAACTATATGTATATTTTACGCTAAAATAATAATATTATTATATGTTGACTTCACAATACGATCGAGCTACAAACTCGAATCGTAAATTAAAAAAAAAAAAAACGTGTGCTCTCTGGGTGCATTCTTATGCGTCATTTTTATGTGCGTTTGCAACCCAATCTCGCCCCAGTAGCGGTGAAATAAAAAAGCAAGGCGTGCTTGAGAAATTACCGGCAGCACAACCAATCGATGCGAAATAAAAACATATTTGGCAGGCTTCTCCACTTCCTGGGTCATTTTTAGATTACATTGTACCGCGTTTATTTGTGGCGTTTCAGTGAGGCGATTGAAATCGTGAAAAGTTGCAAAAATTGCTAAACCAATGGTGTGCATTTGTTTTTGCTTTGCAGATGTTGCGCCTAAAAAGGCTTCACACGCCATCTCTCCTTCGCGCTATCGTTAAGAAGCTCCGCTTGTAGTCAGGTAAGTACAGTCAAGATCAGATGTACCTGGGAACGACAAGGGTGGAGTGGTCATTATCCTGGGACACAAAGTTATCAATCCTAAAGACTCATTCTTCCCCAGCGAGATTCGTAGTACTCTGAAACATAATTTGTTTATTGCCCGACCGAAATTATTACAGAAATATATTTATCGCGTGCCAGATAATTGATTTGACACTCTTTTAAGGTCTCTCGGCCATATGATACACCTTTCCTTGTCTTCTAACAATTAAAACACAGTTAATATAATTTTACTGTGCAGTTTACGGCTTGATTTGTGGTGCTTTACCAGTAGTATCCTCGCCCCACCCTTAAAAACAACTCTAACCAATGTGTGCCTCTGTTTGTTAGTTAAGACCTGTTGAACAGGCATCTACATTTTAATATAAAGCAGTGGGTTTTTTCTGAATTTGAAAATTCTAGTCATAAAATGCACACGCGATTTAACAGTTGAAGAGATGGTTTTGTACCTTATCTAATTTTTATTTATTCTTGACGCACGCTTGAACTGAAATAAAGTTTTGATTGAATCAGAAATTGGTATTACGGAAGGTTATCAAATAATGTATATTAGCTTAGCTTTTTGTTTGTGACGCCGTTTATTGTTACACACAATATGCTTGTGACACGCTTATAAGAGTTTTGGCCTGGAGTTGTTTTGTAAAGGCTTCACAATGTGAGGGGTTATTCAAAAGGCCTACCCAGTTCGGGTTTGTTTTGTGCACGATGGTGATCAGGGTCCGCACTTGCAAACCTACGTAGCCTTTGGGTAAGCAAATAGAGCTCTTAAGTCAACATTCTTCTGACGTCACGCTGCTGATGTACCGCCTTAGCACTTGTGAGACTGCACGGTAGTTGTAAACGGCGACGGTGACTGATCCCTGAGCGTTCAAAAATGGGAGCAAGGCTGCTGGATCATTGAGTGTTTTCGCTTCTCAAATAAAGCGGTTCATGGGTAAAATTGCTGGACATTCTGTTTATTATCTGATGACAAAAACCTTTTTTTTTTAAATACACTACTGAAGTTTTATTTAAAACAATTAGATGTGGGTATGTTTATACAGCCTGGACTTAGTCAGCCTCAACGGGCGACATGTCTCTCAGCTGTAGATGAGCATTTTTATCCAGTGGAGTAGAACTGCTAGCCTGGGGTGTTTAACGTGCACCACGCATTACTGATGCACGACCGCACGCCGGTACGATGCTCATCCATATCGAAGCGGGCAGTTTGGGGATTGAACCCAGGATCCCTGGGTTCTGCAGCACGAGCTTTCGCTCCTCGTGCTCCGATCTGGTGTGCGCTAGCACAGACGGCCACCGAAGTTTTAATTGAGATGCGTCCAGTGCGTCTGACGCTATTACAACTCTCGGGTTTATTATGTTTTTTTTTTTTTATTCTGGTGGAAAAAAAAAACGCAAGATATGGCAAAGGTGGTTCAAATCACCAAATGAAAAAGATTTGTCGGGCCCAGAAATAGAACTTATACAGTACCAGACAATCAAACCATAGTACTTGTTAATGTTGTAACATTGTTGTCTCTAATCCGTTCAGGGAATATACCAATGTGTTCAGTGTTTCACCTAAAATTAATTCTTGCACTATTTTTCAAAGGGGAGCATGCCCGGGACCTCAGGGATGGAAATCAATAGTGTTTGCACGAATACCTCACATTGGTTCACTGACTAAAGCGTACAACTGCATATACCGTTTTATTTTATTATCTATACTACGTATCCTTTTGTTTCGTTACTTTTTTTTTCTTAGAACCCAAATACTTTCAAAAAGGAGCGGTGTACTCTAATATACACCTAAAAGTAAAAACAAAGACGAGTCAAAAATGTGAAAAAACTAATTTTCATAAATATTGTTAAACAGGTTAGTCATTGCTATTTTGATTTCAGCGGCGTCATTAATTGTAACCATGCGAGCGGAAAAGCGACTCCAATTAATGAAGGTCTGAAGAATGAAAGATACATAAAAAGTAAACGCGCCGCCTAAAGGAATCATGACCTTTCCTTGATGACTCTTGCGTGATGATATGTGAGATGATCCTGATATTCCCGGAATCGAGGACAATCTCCCAACGGAGCGTCCACATCACCTATCTCGTTCAACCTCCTACATTCCCTCGGCCTCATTACATTCGCAACGACGCGCGACTTCAAATCGTGGGGGAGCAATCAAACTGTAACTTCGAGAGGGGAGGGAGGGGGGGGGGCGCAACCTCAGAGTCTTTCCGGGTCTTCGACGCCGAAGCGAAACGTTTCACTGGGACGTTTCGATCTGCTGCGCCGTCTGAGACCCAGGAATTAATGAGCGGAGCGGCGACACGCGGGGCGTCCCAATCGAAGGCGCGATTGAGCGCCACTTGGACGCTCTTCGCCGGTCGGTTCCGTCTGGCGACGGGGTGACGCCAGACTGCCACAATTATGAACCCCGCAGCGACGCGCCCGGATAAGGACGAGGAGGGAGGAAGAGGCAAGTGGAGAACGTTAGGAGTCCCATATCGCCGACGTCCCGCCGTCGCCGATTGGTGACCCTAGACGCTCCAGCTGTCGTTGATGCAGTCCGTGTCGTCTCAGGATGGACTATACAGTGAAACTGAGTTTTGGGCGCGCAAGCACACTTCATAACGTTCACGTTTGACAAGTTAGGATGGCGTTCTGAACTTGTGAATGCAGGAATCTGCAGTTGCCGCAGTTTTCCGCGTAACCGGACACGCATTTCAATTAAGCCGTCCTCATTTGCATCTCCCATAATTGAAGCGAAATACCAACCAAATATTGTAGGAAATCTAGAGAGCGCGAAGACTGTGCCATGCAGGTTTCAAACAAACAATGTATTAAGTGCGCGTATATTGCAAATATGGTCGAGCTAAAAACCGGTCCGTGGTGTCCGTACGATACGTATCCAGGCGAAGTTTAGTTTCGAATGTAACAGCCATCAAAGAAAACTGAAGAAATCATTAAGAACGGAAATACCTCGAGCCTTCGCACTTCAAAGCGTACAGTGTCAACACACGTTCTAAGAAACACCAATCGCCAAGCTCCCCGAGAAAAGTGGTGTTCGAAAACGGTTCTTCTTTGTTCCCTGCACGCGAGCGTGTACGGGGGGATAGCGTTCCTAGCGCCACCAGCATTAACGCCTCTGTGGGCAACGAAGAAGGACCGTTCATTAAAAACGCTATTTTTTTCCGCAAACTTTTGGACAAACTTTATATTTACCATAAAATCCCAATATTAGAATTGCTTTCCACCGCAGGTAATGTGCATTAAACGTTCCACTGGTTCCGCAACGTCGGTCCATAGGGCGGACCGATAGTGCAGCGAGCACCACCGAGCGCACTTTCCAGGAAAACGCACCGGGCGTTCTAGGAAGCTTGTCAACGAACCTCCCATTTCCCAACCGACTTCAATCTAGTAACGTTCGTGTCAACGACCACGTCTTGTCGATGTTCATGCACTTGTCGACGGCATATGTTGGCGCGCGGTGCCAACTGCGGTCAGGTACCAGGACAAATTGTCAACCTCCTCGCAGTTTCACATTAAAGTCACTGAAAAGATGAAAACTGCGGGAAGGCCCTTCCGATGCCCCAGCTCCAGCCCGAGCTTCGAGCGGGCACGCAAAGTCAGTGTACGGTGAAAGGCAAGGAGCGCGTACTGGAGGCCGGGCGTCCCCCAAAAGACGTCCTCCTGTTCTCATAATTTCAGTGTCTGTAATCGGGTCGGTAAGCCCCGCACGCCAGTTATCCGTTGCTTCTTTTAAAAACTAAAAGCTAAAAACTACGACTGAACAATAATGCCATTCCGTGCTCAGACCAGAGGGACTGGCACAAGGAGAGTATCGTTAGTGAATAGAGCGCACAAAAAACGGACACCGAAGAAGACAGATACGACAGACAAGAACTCGTTTGTTGTCTGCATTTTTTCGTCCCTGTTTTTGCGCGCTTCGTTTTTTGTAATAAATAAAAACCAACAGGCACAGTCTTCGGCACTTCTGTATAGAAGAGTATAGTCCTATGGCGTATACGTGTGGCGAAGAGTTTGGAACGGAATCGATGCCTGCGCGTGGCGTCCCGACGTCCGCTTTGTCCGGGCGAAGCTGACAGACAAACACCTTGGTTCGTCGTCCGTTCATCATGCGGAGTTGTAAAGAGACGAAAGATGTGAGTGTGACAAAGAAAAGTCTAGTCGAGAAATCACAGTGTCATGACAAATTGATGATTGTCTGCGGTGAGAAACTCAGATATGGAGAGAGATGAATTGTCCTTTGGTGTACAGGTTGCGTGACAGTGCTGTCCTCGCAAGGACAAAGAAAACTGCGTCGACGATAATCGATGACTCAAGGCAGTTTTGTGATGGCACAACAGTGAACACCAACGAGTGGCTCTTTGCTCACGCTATTGCGGTGGCGCTGTTTTCGGCGCCGCCACGCATGCGCAGACAATTCACTTTACGTGTATCTGGTTTCAGTGCACGAGTGGCGCCAAAGCTTGGTGTGAGCAAAATGCGAACTAGTCTGCGAACGTCGAGTCGGTCCATACATTGTACGAAACCTAATCCGCATGACATGGCCTCTGGTGTGTTTGTTGCTTGTTGAGGCCTCTGTCGAGCAACTTATACAAATTCTATATTCGTTTGTGTTTGAGGAAAACAAACCAATTTAGGGGACATGGTTCGGTCATAAATAAAGCGATTTAGAATTTCTCTACTTAGCTGATCGGTGTGTGGGGTAAAAACTTGGCGGACGCTTAAAATTCAACGTTGAGAGTGGAACGCGATAGCGTTATAGGGCACCGTTCGTATCATCTTCTCATTCGCTCCTCAAGCTCTTTCTGCCAGTGAGCAGGAAGTGCGACGGACATGGCATAGTCAGGATTCTATTGCCGGCGCTCGTCGTGTGCGGACGATAGGATGACTAGCTTCCACAGAGTGGTGATAGCGGCCTTCGCGGGCCGCGGTTCTTCGGCTGCTGATAACTATCGCATAATCGTGCCCCCTTTGCCTTCTGGAGCAGTCACGATGAACTCTTTATTTTTCCACCGCGACGTAACCGGACGACCGTACCGTATTGACGACTTTCGAGAAGAATTACGACCGGAAGTACTCGGCGATGTGGTCTCCTTCGGTACTTACGACTGCAAAAGACCAACTGTTTGCGGCCAAGAAGCTCACCATCAAAGGCAAGCGCTGCATGTCTTCTCATTGACCACCAAAACTCATAAATTCGCATAAAGATTCACTGGGCTCCTTTTCTCGTGTTCGATGACACGGTGCGCAGAGCGCGAGAGCAGTACGGCCAATTTCATGAAGTCACCCGCGAGATGTGGCGGGCCCAGGGTTTTCAGGGAATACAGTCGACGACAAGACTGGTCCGAATCACCCTGAAAGAGGGCGTCACAAAAGAAGACGTCCCTCACCAACCCCGGCTGTTCGGCGGTGCAGCGCTCGTCCTTGTGCCCGGACGCGCCCCCTTGTGCCTCCGGTGCAAAAAAAAAACAAAAAACGGCATATGAGGAAGGACTGTACAGTCCCTCGCTGTGAGGACTGCCATCGATATGGCCACACTAGGACAAATTGCGTTAGAACCTACGCAGCTGCAACAAGTGGACCACTTCTCGATGAGAACCTCGACATGCTGATGGACGAAAGGGAAGCAGAACAAGCAGCGAGCGCGGGCACCACTGAGTGCAACCCTCCCGTGGTGTCGCTTACCAGTGGCAAGACTGCGGTCGTCCCCGAGTGTAACTCGTCTGCGGCCCCGCTGCCTAGCGACATGCCTCCGGACACCACCGGGTGCAATCCTTCCGCGGCCCCACCGTCAAGTGGCACGTCTGCGGCCTCAACGTCGACACCCTCTTCACAGGTCGAGCTTTCTGCGGACGCTTCCACTTAGGTACCACTTACTGGCGGAGATTCAGCGCACGCTTTCCAGGCGGGCGGCCGCGCGGAACAAGCCCAGAAGGCAGCGATATTGAACACAGCAGGGCAGAACGAAGCGGAGATGGAGGTGGTTGCCACGGCTATCAAGCGACCTCTTGTTCAAGAGAACAGCGCTGAGGAAGAGGAGGACGGCACACCAACTTGTCTACACTGTAAGCTCGCCATAACTAAACGCGGACGCCCAAGAGCCCTGAAGCCCCAGCCTCCGCTGGAGGACCGGCACGAAAGGAAGTCCCAGCAGATAAACAGTTCCAACGCTTTCAGCGTAGTGCTGTGTGCAGACGCGTTTTGATTCGCGTGGTTTCATTCTCTATTTTCTTTTGAACGCGATCATAATAAAACAGTTGAAATTAGTAACTTTGAATTGCATTAGTCTGATAGCCCGAATAAGAAAACAATGGGTGTTAAATTAGCTGTTGAAACAGAACGCAGACATCGTGTTTCTACAGGAAACAAAACTCTCTTCCGTGTGTCAGGTGCAAGAACTCGCTCGCTTCATTGAGCGTCATTTCAATTTGTTTCATTCGAATGCTACCGCACAGAGTGGGGGGAGCTATTCTTGTTCGCAAAGATTGTGCTCTCGCCGTGCTTCCGGAGTGGGAAAGTGATAAGAGCGGTCAGGTGTGTGCAGTTGAATTGCTGTGTCTTCGTGAGCTCTTTAAAGCGGTCTGTGTTTATGCCCCCAACACACCAGCAGATCGTAAGTACTTTTTTATCAGTCTACGGCAATACTTGGACACATCAGCAAAGACGATACTAGCTAGTGACTTTAACTGTATGGTAAATTCGCGAGACTGCTCAAACGGGCTCCATTTTCGTCCGAGTGTTAGAAAGCTTAAGTTATTACGGGATTTCGACCTTCAAGATGTGACGGAAGTGGAGTCGGCGCCATGGCCCGGCTAAGCCCATGTGCAGGGCAATTGTCACTCGCGCCTCAATCGTGTGTATGCGTCGAGCGAATGCGTAGCGACAGCGGAAGCATACAAGGTCAATGCCGTCGCTTTCTCGGATCATGCGATTGTCTCAGTGCGGGTGCGAAAAAGCAAACCTAAAGTAATGAAAACTTCATGGTGGAGTTCTTGGAAAATGAACGAGAGCCTGCTAGAAGAGAAGACGCTGGCCGTTAATATAGAAGAAGCGCTACACGAAACAAACAAGACTGGCGTAGACGCTGTTAGGTGGGAACTTGTGAAGGAAGAGGTCAAATTAATCACCTTTCGGTATAGCCAGGAAAAGGCTGCTCAAACGCGGGCGGAGAGGCGCACCCTAGAATCAACTCTGAAAACTTTAATCGGTAAAGAAGCCGAACCCCGGCGTGTTCACTAGCGATATTCGCGAATGCAAGTCACGACTTCTCTCGATTATGAAGAGGGTATGTGGTGCAATCGTGCGATGCCGGGTGCATGCGTTAGACACAAAAGAAAAGCCGGTTAATATCTCTAAAACGAAAGAGCGCAATCACATTCGCCGAAATAAATTAACTTCTCTGCAAGTCGGGAAACAAGTTTTCTTCAGAGCAGGAGGACATCGAACGTGAACTCGTAGGCACATTCACTAAACTGTTGAGTTGTGAATGTCTGAGAAAACTGAGATGTCTGAGAAAATGAACGGGGAGATAACCGAAAAAGAAATAGGAGAGGCGATTAAAGAACTTAAGACTAGAAAGTCGCCAGGTGTAGATGGGCTGGGTTCTGTATTTTATAAAAAGTTTTCAAGCCTTCTAATTCCGATACTCCGAAGTGTGTATGCAGACATCTTAACACAAATTTGCTACCCCCAACAATGCGACAAGCAGTAACAGTTCTCATTCCCGAAAAAATGCAGGCTCCAGCGTTACGTGCCCAGACAACCTTAGACCAATCAGTCTATTGACTTCAGACTACAAGATTCTCGCCAAAATTCTCACTAAACGCATTGAACAGGGTTTCAGCTGTATTGTGGGGAATCATCAACCTTACGGGTTTCAAGGTAGGTCGATCATAACAAACTGCCACGTAATGCGGATTATATGCGAGACGGCGGGGGCCGTCTCGCATATTGCAGGTCCCCAGGTCGATCTTAGTAAGGCCTTTGATATGGTATCACATTCTTTTCTTTTCACACTTCTGGAACGATGCAGTCTTGGGGGGACGCTAACAAACCATATCAAGATTTGCTACAGGGAAATCACCACTCGCTTATTAGTCAACGAGAACCAAACTACTCCTATAAAGGTAAAATCATCAGTAAGACAAGGATGTCCAATGTCGCCTCTGCTCTTCGCGTTATATTTAGAACCTCTATGTAAAACAATTATGGCCGACGCGAACATTCAGGGCGTGAGTCTTGGCACCGGCTCAACTAAAATACTAGCCTATGCTGATGATGTTGCAATTGTATGTTCGTCTAAGCGAGAACTGGAGCTTGCAGTAAAACATTTATCGGATTTCTCCAACGCATCAGGGGCAGTCATGAATATGTCAAAGTCGACTGGGTCCTGGCTCGGCCCATGAATCACAAAACCCGAGAGGTATTTGGGCATGAATTGGTAGTGTTCAGTCTCTAAATATCTCGGAATTGAACTCGAAACTTCATCACTCAGCACCGGCCGAGAAGCCATTCATTTAAATGAGGTACACGGAAAAACGAGTGAATGGCACGGAAGGTATCTCTCGCTCTTTAACAGGTCCTTCGTTTGTAACTCTGTAGTCGTTTCGAGTGTATGGTATGTGGCACACTTTCGTCGGTTAGCGCTATTCATTCAGGCATGTTGTCCCAGCGTAAAAATTATGCTGTTATCCTTGTGCGTAGCTCAACTACTAATATTCTCGGGAGATGTTAAAACAAATCCATGGTCCCGATAAGTTAGACCTGATACTGAACCTTCTGAAGGACGCTGAGGAATCCAACATCCAGTACCAAAAGGAAACAACGGCAAAACTAGATGAAATAAACACTGGCATTAATGACGTCGGCAGCCGTATGACTAAACTTGCAGAAAGTATAGGTGAGGTTACAAAGCTATACGACAGCCTTGTGGCATTGAAGGCAGAAACGCGTGAAGTATAAGCAAAGGTCAACATTATATATCGCAAAGACAACGAGAATATGAAGATTTAGCATATGGCTTGAACAACAGAATGCGTCGTAATAATGTAATTCTTAAAGAGCTGGTGTAAGAAGAACGTCAGAACTAGTAAGACTCAAAGCGCATCGCGAAGACGTTCCTTTCTTCCAACCTGCATATCAGTGTTGGTGAAATCGAGCGCGCCCATCGACTTGGCGTGAGGAAAGCTGGTTTCAACAGGCAATCGTGGTGAATTTTTTTAACTCCAAAAACAAAGACAAAATAATTAGAAACCCGTACAAACTAAAAGATTCAGGGTTACCCGGTGTGTGGAATTTGAAAGATTTTTTAAAATATTTAACTGATTAGGAAGAAGCTAAGAGGTTTCGCAAAGGTAAGGTTTGGGTCCAGTAAGTTTAGGCTTTATTGCGACAAGCTACTCGTGAATAATACTTTCTAGCGATATGACCCAGATAATCTCATGGTGATGTAAAGTATAAGAACCCCGGCTCCGCTCACCCCTCCAAGTGCCTGATGAAGGGCTAGTAAAAGCAACAGGGCAATTTAAGAGCTCGGGAACAGCTTTCTTTTATTCTAGCCAACTTCCGAAGCATTCTTCCGAAGCAAGATTACTTACTCTTCACTTCAGCTTTGAAGCCTGTTCAGTTGATATTGTTATGGACACGGAAACGTGGCTAACCCAGGAAGTTGCTGTGTACTAAGTATATCTAAACATTTTCGGCTTCATAGGAATGATAGGAGCGCGTCACGGGGGGGGGGGGGGGGGGGGTGAGTCATCATTGCTGTTAAAATGAACTAATCTCCTCCCGTATTGCCATTCCTAGCCCTCTTTAAATGTTGTGGGTGACAGTGCGGTTAAAATTTATATCTTGCTTGATTGGTGCGTGCTATCGTCCGCCCGACTGTTCATCTGATTTTGTGGAAAACATACACGCCAACCTTGAACTTGTGCAAACAAGATTTTCTATCTGTCCCATCATACTGATTGGCGATTTTAACTTACCTGGTATAGACTGGAATATGAACGTAGTCGATAAACTGTGTAAGAAACAAACAGCAATGTACAAAATTTCTAGATACCCTGGAAGCCTTTCAGCTTTAACACATTGTTAATTAGCAAACGCGTAATGATAACATTTAGATTTAGTTCTAACTACTCATCTTGATTATTGATCTTAATGCGTTAGAATATATCAGTGACCATAAGATGGTACATTGTGTTTCTGCTGCCCCAGCTCAGAGACGTGACGTTCCGGAGAAACCTATATTCGATTATGGAAGGGCTGAAGTTCAAAAACTGTAACATATATTACATTAATTTTCCTTTGATTGTCTTAGTTTGCTTGCTGAATTACCGGTTAGTAAACGACAACTGGGTGTCCGTACACAATTAAATGACTGATGTGAAAGAAATGTGTATCCCAAAAATTCATATTCTGCCATCTGCTAGTAATCCCTGGTTCACAATCACTGTGAGAAGCTGTACAAATACGAAAAGAAGACTTTATGCAAAAGCTAAACGTTCGGATGCTCAGGACAACTGTGTCTTCTCATTTATGCTCAAGGTCTCGCAAAGGGGAAATCAGGAGAGCCAAACTTAAATTCTTCAACAACCACCTGTCTTACAATTTGTAATCTAATCCGAAGATATTTTGGAGTGTAGTGAACCCTAAACCAAAGAATGTAGGTTTTATATTTTTCGAAGAGGGTAGCGTCTTGAACACATTGGAGAGAGTAAAGGCGTTTAAAAATGAAGAAAAAAATGCTTTTGAATAATAATGCGTTAATATCTACAATGTCTTCTCCAATGGACACTTTTATCATTACCAGTGAGGCAGCTGCCAAAGCAATAGACCAACTGCCAACAAATTGAAGCACCAGTTTGGACGGAATAAGCACAAAGTTGCTGAAATTAACAAAACATATATCCAGTAAACGTCTAGGAGCACTCTTTCAAAAGTCATTTTCTACCGGCACGCTACCCGATGATTGGAGACTGTCCCATGTCATCCCTATATTAAAATTCGTCAGTTGCAACTCTCTACAAATTACAAACTCATATCCTTACTTGCGTATTATATAAATTACTCCAACACGAAATTTATTCTCAGACTATGAAATGTCCCGTGTCTAACAACCTTTTTTTCCAAACCAGCATGGTCTTCAGCAGGTACGTTCCTTTGAACTTCAAATTTTCGAGCTAACTACTATTCTTCTCAAAAGTATCACTTCTTTTCCGAAATTGACGCAATTTTTATTGAACTTTCCAAAGTTTTTGAATGTGTTCCGCATAAAAAATTCATAAAAGGGAACTTGCAGAGGCTAATATAGAAATGGGTATCATTGAATGGATCTCAGACTTTATTTCAAATAGATTTCAGTCTGTCGTTATTGATAACATAATTTCCCACCAATCGCCGTAACATCTGGTGCACCGCAAAGATCAGTACTTGGCCCACTCCTTTTCCTTCTATATGTTAGTGATATTCACGTAAACGTTCAGTCAACAATTCGGCATTCTGCAGACGACTGCGTCATCTGCCCGACCATTATCTCCCCTTTAATAGTCCAAGACTATAGGCACTGTGATGTGCTGATTGGCAAATGCAGATAAATACAAATAAAACTAACCACATAACCTTCACTACAAAAACCAACATCCCCGAGCATACTTATCAAATTAACGGTGTAGACATAGAAAAGGTGCAATCGTTTGAGTACCTAGGTGTTCACCTTACAGTATTTTTATCTTAGAAATTACATATTGAAATAATTCTACGAAATGCTAATCACACCTTGGGTTTCTTACGAAGAAACTTGTTTTTCTGACACCAATACAAAAGTAATACCATATACAACCCTTGTTAAAAGCAAATTAGAATATGCGTCAGTTATTTTGCATTCCCACCAAGCCTACCTGACAAATTAATTAAAGTATCTTAAAAATAAAGCTGCCCGGTTTATAACACGCAATAATTCAACCACATGCAATATAAAAAGTATAGAGATACTTTAAATTTAAAATCCCCCGAAAGCAGAAGGCGTTTCGACAGTTTTTCTATATTTCATAAGATATACGACCCTTCTTCCCCCTTCCGATAAACGCACGTCGTGCCAGCTAACTGTATCTTCACGGCCTAGACCACTCCAACAAAATAACTACAATATTTGCACGCATTTACCAATACAAATGCTACTCTCCTCTTAACCTTGCTGTCTCTGAATGGAACGCCTTACCGTGTAATACCACGGTGACAGAGGATTATCATTTTTTAAATCATATGATTCACCTTCTTTTTCAAAAAGCATACCCACTCGTTTTCTTGTCGTAGATAAGCCATAGTCATTTAATATGTCGTTGGACGTTTTCTCTTTTTTATTAAATATGTATAACATTACCACTGCCGTGCAGCAATTGAATTTTGTGATTACATTCTTAGAAATAAAGAAGAACTGAGGCTCAACCAAAAAGCCCCGCGCATCTCGGTCAGCAGCGGAAACGCTAGAGGTGTGCTCGGACGATTTCCGCAACGATTGTACTGGCTACACCATCATAGTCAAATCTCTCTTCATTGTATTAAACTCATCTATTCACTAAGAGCCTAAGAGATTGGTTGAGGTGCATGGCTCCTTACCTCTTGCAATCGCCGTCAAGACCTGGAGCTTCGTAGCAGACGCACAGCCCGTCCACTCGCCATGCCCGATGAAGAAGGAAACGCGATCAGGCCCCGGTGGTGCTGTGACCAGCAAACACCGTCAGCGCGTTTGATGGTCACAGCACCACCGAAATGCCTCTCGATATTTACGGAATGTCCTGGCTCAGACGTGGAGGACTGGCTAAAGAATTATGAAGGGGTAAGCCAGCACCACGGGTGGAATGACTCATTTAAGCTCGCCAATGTTGTGTTTGCCCTCAAGAATACTTCCCTTCGGTGGTTCGACAACCATGAAAAAACCACAAATTCATGGGACGGCTTCAAGACAGCTTTTGTGGAGGCTTTTGGTCAACCGGAACACAATAAACTAAAAGCACGACATAAACTGCTCCGCCGTTACCAATCGACAGCCGAGACATCAACAGCTTATATTGAAGATGTCCTCCGACTCTGCCGCCGAGTCGATCCCTACATGAGTGAAGATGACAAGATCCGTCATCTCTTCAAAGGACTCTCCCAAAAATTATTTTCCATTGTTGCTCCAAAATCTCTGCAAACCATGGTTCATCTCGTCTCAGAATGTCGGAAATATGAGCAACTGGACAACGCTCGAATATTTAAGAGGCCCTTCGATCGCCTCCGTGAGGTGTCTCATGGGTCATACCCCGGCACCAGCCTTTCAACCATGATACGCACCATCGTCCGAGAAGAGCTGAGATTTTTTCTGGGACAACAGCGTGGACCATCACCCTCTTCGCAACCCTACGGTCATCGCCTTATCATCCAGTCTACAGTTCGTGGCGAGCTTTGTGCTGTTCTTGAGCCCCTGCAGAACGTCCCTTCCGTCTACACACCAGCCGCATCCCCCGCAACACCGCTGTGCGCATACCAGCCATGTCCACCTCCATCCGCCTCACCACCCTGCCAACCTCGTCAAACACGTCGCCGATCGGACATCTGGAGAACTGACGACAACTGACCGGTAGGTTTCTATTGCAACACGCCCGGTCACGTTCTCCGGTACTGCCGACGCCGCATCCCCGACACTGGCCCGCCAACCCCTAACAACCAGTACAACAAGAACTCCTGAGACCGCCGCTCTTGCTATGACCACTGCCGCAATGATAACTCCTTTTTCCGGCCCTTCCCTGCCTCTCGCACGTCCTATTCAGACAACATTAACGACGGGCAAGATCTTCATGACCGCCTCTCGCCCAGCCCCGTCTCACCAGCACAGTCCCGCCGCCGTGTTCGTTCACCGTCACCCTATCCTGCTTGCCGCCGCTCAGTTTCGCCCTTCAATGACCCCATCCCTTCCACCTCGCACCAGTCAAACTAAAGCGCGCAGCCTGCATTGACAATGGAGGTCAGGCTGCACTTTCACAAATTAACGAAAATCCTCCGTTTCTGGGACCGACGAACATAACTGTAGAAATTGGACGACAAAACTTTCACGTTTTGGTGGACACTGGAGCAGCGAAATCCTGCATTCCTGAACATGTTAGAAGGCGCTTGCGCAAGGTCTCACCCCCCTCTGGGGGGCGCCTGTTACGTATGTGAAATGGCGAACTGGTGCAGCCGCTCGGATATTGTACAGCATCATTGCAGGTGTGTCGCAACCGATATGTGGTTATGTTAACCGTGCTCTCGAGCTGCATCGCAGACGTCATTCTTAGATGGGATTTTTTATCTTCAACCGCCGCTTTAATTGACTGTGCCAATAGCGAAATTCACCTTAATTCTACAGACCACCCCAGTCCCCATTCTGATGCGTCACTCGATCGCTTCTCTTCACACCAACGATGATTTACTCCTACCACCTTAGTCGGCCGTCGCTGCTACTCTGGTCATGACAAATCCAGTTCAATGATCTGTTGGCCTTATTGAACCTATCGATACCTGTTTTAATAAGAAAGGAATCGTCATTCCCTATAATCTCGCCGCAACCACAGACGACAAATGTCACATCTGGATAACGAACATTTCGACGCAGCGCCAGATCCTTCCCCGAGGCAGTCGCGTCGCCACTCTTCAGGTGCATTATGTAGATGACTTTGCTGCACTTTCCCCCACTATCCCCAATACCAAAACATCGACTGAAAATATTTCCAGCGAGGCAGTAGAAAAGATGATGGCTTCAACACTCGTCGAAGCCGAGCGTCACCAGATGCGCTCCCTTCTAACTTCTTACAGAGACGTTTTCGATTTTGGGGGCCAAGTGTTAACCCGTGCCACGCTTGTCGGGCATCACATCGATACTGGCGACTCCTCTCCACTCCGAAGCAGACCATGCAGAGTATCTGCCCAAGAACGTGAAGTGATTCAAGATAAGATCACCGACATGCTAGAAAAAAGAGTGATTGAACCTTCATCTAGTCCCTGGTCCTTCCCGGTGGTGCTTGTCAAAAGAAATTGACGGCACCTGGCGCTTCCGTGTGGACTATCGCCGCCTCAACAAAGCGACACAAAAAGACGTCTACCCACTGCCCCGAATATATGGTTCCCTCGACACGCTACAAGTGTCGTCCTACTTTTCATCCATGGACCTTCAAAGCGGGTATTGGCAAGTTCCTCTTGCGTCTGCTGACAAGCCTAAAACAGCGTTTATAACACCTGATGGCCTTTACCACCTTAACGCCATGCCGTTCGGCCTCTGCAACGCGCCTGTGACATTCGAGCGCATGATGGACGTCCTCCTCCGTGGCCTCACCTGGAACGTTTGCCTTTGTTACCTCGACGATATTGTTGTTTTCTCTTCTACTTTTAATGAACACTTATCTCGGCTTCATAGAGTCCTTGACTGCATGCGTACTGCTGGCCTGCTGTTAAATTCCAAGAATTGTATTTTTGGTGCCCAGAAAATTGAAGTCCTCGACCACTTGGTCACCGCAGACGGTATACAAAAAACCCCAGAAAAACTGCGAGCGGTGTCGCAAGTCCCTGCCCCACAAAACATCAAGCTCTTACGAACATTCCTGGGTTTATTCACCTACTTCCGATAATTTATTTCGGCATTTTTCTATATCGCTGAGCCTCTCAATCACCTCCTACGGAATGGCATCGCTTTCACGTGGGGTCAAAACCAACAAACCTCCTTTGAACGCCTCGGCTCCCGTTCTTGGCCACTTCGCCGAAGGTCAAGACACCGAAATCCGAACTGACGCCAGTGGCCATGGAATAGGCGCTGTTCTCGCCCAAGCTCACAACGGCCAGCAGCACGTCATAGCATACGCCAGTCGAACCCTAACCAAAGCTGAACGCAACGTTTCTACCACCGAGAAAGAATGCTTAGCCGTCATTAGGGCTGTATCCGCATTTCGCCCTTACTTATATGGCTCCCCATTCCGTACTGTAACTGGCCACCACGCCCTCTCTTGGTTGGCTTGTTTGAAAGATCCCTCGGGACATCTCGGCCGCTGGTCATTAAAGCTCCAGGACTACATCTTCACGGTCGTCTACAAATCAAGGAAGTGGCACCTCGACGCCGACAGCTTATCTCGATGTCCACTTCAAAACGGGGCGCACCTTCTTCCTCACGCACAAGATCCCGATGACACAGCAACTCTAGACAACATCGATATGGCTACTGCGCAACTCTCAGACGATACCCTGCAACCACAGATTCATTATTTGCAAAGCCAACCAACATCGTGCCCTCAACGCTCCAAACGACGCGCCCGTCTATTCACTCTTCGTAATGACAGTCTTTATAGACGGAACAAAGAGCCCCAAGGACGACCATTGATCCTTGTGGTTGCAAGACACAAAACAAAAATAATAGCTGCAAGTCACGACGACCCCACAGCCGGACACCTTGGATTTTCTAAAACGTTTTTCAGAATTCGTGAAAACATTTTCTAGACCGGCATGCACCGTACTATTAATAAATACGTGCGTGCATGCCATTAATGTCAAGCAAAGAAGCGACCTACAACTGCACCTCCAGGACCACTCCGGCCACTTTCTCCACCAAGCCACCCATTTAAGCGCATAGGACTCGACTTCCTTGGTCTGTTCCCCCAGTCTCCAGAAAAAAGTCGATGGATAATTGTAGCTAACGACTACCTAACCCGGTATGCCAAAACACAAGCGCTCCCCGCCGCCACAATTCTTCATGAAGCCCATTTTTTTCTTCATTCCGTCCTCCTCCGACTTGGCGCCCCCCAATCTATTATCACGGACCGCGGCACGCCGTTTGTAGCAAGCTTTCATCGAGAAGTCTGCCGCCTTGCCAACACAAATCATAACGTCATCACTGCATATCATCCATCGTAAACCGGAGACACGGCAAAATAAAAAAAAACGGACAAAACAACAACAAGTCTCAGTGTTTTGTCCGTTTTTTTTTTATTTTGCCGTATCTCCGGTTTACGATGAAAGTTACCCTTTCTGCATGTCATCCACAAACAAATGGCTTGGCGGAGCGGTTTAACCACACTTTGACAGACATGATCTTCATGTATATCAGATGACACAGACAACTGGGATTTAATTTTACCATACGTTACATACGCCTACAATACCAGCCGTCAAGCCACGACCGGTTTCTCTCCGTATCGCCTCTTGTATGCACGCGAGCCATTGTCTACAATCGACACCCTTCTGCTATAAATAGACGACTCTTCTCTAGACGTTTACACCCAAGCCGTCCTCTACCGCGGCGAAGAAGTTCGTCAACTTTCCCGCATTCGAACATTAGAATCACAACAGCAACAAATTATTCGTCACGCCGAGCACCACACTCCGGTTACCTACAACATTGGTGACAAGGTTTTCATTTGGACGCCCTCTCGCAAGCCCGGAAAATGCGAAAAGTTTCAAAAATAATTCAGAGGCCCCTTTCGCATCTCTCGCCAGCTGTCGCCAACGAGCTATGAATTGACTCCCGTCATTCCGCCGCCGGACAACTGCTCTAAACCTACTGATGTCGTCCACGTCGCCCGACTCAAACGCTACCACCGCCAAGTCCCCTATCAGCATGGCCGGCGGACCGGCCCTTTTTCAACGGGGAGATAACTGTTAGGAAGAAAGAAGAAGTGAGGCTCAACCAAAAAGCCCCGCGCATCTTGGGCAGCAGCGGAAACGCTCGAGGGATGCTCTGGCGACACCATCATAGTCAAATCTTCATTGTATTAAACTCATCTAATCACCAAGAGCCTGACAATTTTTACGGTACTACTTTTCTGTGGGTTGCGGTTTATTTTGTGTGTGTGATTTCCCTATAATTACTTTGAACGTGTCGTTTCTTTGTATGAATCCTGCCCCCCCCCCCCCCCTCCCCCGCTATGTAATGCCGGAAAGGGCCCTGAGGCTAAAAAAGAGTCAGTTGCGTGCTGACGTCGAGAGATGGCGCCACCGACTGCCCTAGCGTTACCCCCTACGCGAGCCTTCGTCGCGGCTCGCGGCAGAGAAACTTGGAACGCTCGCCGCTCGCCGTTTATTTTTTTTCACACTTGAAGGAGAGGAGACTAGAGGAGGAGAGTTGCGCGTGCGCGCGCGGTGTGAGGAGAAGCGAACGCACGCGCAGTGCACGCAGCTGGTAGAGAGAGAGCGGAGAGAGTAACGCGCAGCTGTTGGAGAGAGGGAAGGAGGAGAGTTGCGCGTGCGTAGTTCGAGTGCCGACTACAACGCCGACGCCGCGGGACATAGACCCGAGCAAGAGATGCTCCGCATCTAATAAATAAATATATAAAGTAAAACAAAAATAATTCCCGTTATTATGCGGTCGCGCCCATTTTTTCAGCGACGAAAAAACTAGCATGCTTTATGGGGACTACAGTCGTAATCCCTGTAGGGAACAAGGGCGCAAGGAAGTATTAAAACTGCCCCAAAGAAACTTTCTTGCATTGTCCACAGCGTGTTCACAACCGGTGCACTCTGCGTCAATCTCATGACCTGTTAAATTTTATCACAGAGCCGCCGTCAGCGCGCTACCCTTTCGGACTCTCCTTCACAAGCAAACAGGACATATCATTTGCAGCTTCTGTTCACTTCGGCTTCACAAAGGATGATCGGTACGGCGACGTACCTTGCCATAATATTTTCTTCCCGTAATGCCACCCATATGGTGCAAAAACAGGGAAACCAACGACGCAAACGAGGCACCAACACCACAAGGTCGTTACCACGTTTTTCGCCATGTTTGTTCAGAAAGATCATAGCGAAAACTTCGAGAAAACAAGTAGAAATATCTTAACTGAATTTACTTTACGTCATAATATTTCAAATAATGTTTCGTATTTCATAAAAGGATAATATTATTTTCCTTTTTCTTCTTTTATTATTCGGAAGTTACGTCACGTTTCTGTTTGCGACCAGGATGGCATCCCATGTTGATCGAGTAAACCTACTCGGATTGAGATGATTGCGGCTACTTTTGCCAGCGCATGGAGGGGATCTGTGCTTCCAACTTCCCGGTCTTTTGCGAATATGTTAACGCCGACTGTGTCGTCGAACGTTTTCTATAGCGCTGTGCTCAGGTGAGTTGATATTATTAGAAGATATGGTTGGCTGCTAGAGAGGACATCTATGCGACAGGCTTCTGCTAAATCCACACCGTGGAGAGACTGTCTTACCGAGCGCCTGGAATACTGATGTATGCCTATTCAATACAACCCGCTTTCTTGCGCCACACGGGCAACTCTAATTCCATTTACAACGAATGACATTCGTGTGATCGACGAATCGGCTCGCGATCTGTCGCGCGTGGAACGCCCCACGCTCGGAGTGTCGCGCGTTGATTGGCCGATCGTTCAAATGTCATTCGTTGTAAATGGCATTCGAGTTGCCCGTGTGGCACGGGTATTATATACCATTAAATCTATAATATGATTATAATCGAGATGCGTCAAACATAGTGAAGATTGACGGGCTGCTGGAGAAATATTACTTACAAAATTAACAAAAGCTCTCGTCCCCTTCTTAGCCTGCTTCCTCGGTCTCACTCCTTACCAGATATTCTACTATAGTTCAATTATCAGCTAAGAAAAATGACAAACTTCACAACCTGAACCATGAAATATTAATACATTTTAAATTACATTTTTATTAACATTATACATGTGTTTAAAATGTTTTGTGTATATAAACAATGACAACCACTACAGGTGTTGCACATATTGAAACTTTGACATAAATATTCGAAACAATATCAGAGTTGCGCATTTCTGCTTTTAGGACAGTATGTATAAAACATTGTAAACTGTATAAACATAGTAAAAAATATATATATAATGAAATTTCTCGTTGAGATCCGCTTTGTATCTTTTTAACAACAATGCATCATCAAAATTGAAATATTTTTAATGGCGCTTTCACAAAATGGGAACTCGCGCAGGAAGTATGAGTTCGCGTCGACCTATTGTCGACGTTATAAATATCAACAAAGAACACAAAGCCCAACTTAAGTTATACCTAGGAGTCCGTGTCTTTAGAGTTTTTTCTATTTTTCGCTAAATTCGGAGGGTGTTTTTGGAGTCTATGCTTTGCCGAAAATTCGGCGCTTGTCAGAGTTTAATTTTCTTCGCAACCCAATTTTCTGAACCTCAGGGCTTATTTTTGCAGTGTTATTTTTTTATTAAAAAAGTAATATTTTGATGTAAACGTGTGCTAGTTCAAAGAGAACAAGCTTACATCAATTAATATTTTTTCAACTAGATTTGGCGTCGGCGTCGTTGCCATTGGCAACACTAATTTTTACCACGACAAAACTTGCAAAACAAGTGTTACTTCGATGAATGTCGAAACCATAAAATCAATAAACTCCCGGAGGTAGTCGTTAGTTAGCTCGTATTCGTCCCATCCTTACCCATTAACCTATCCCGCGGCTGCACTGGTAAAGCATGGTAAAAGGTGAAACATAAAGACTTCAACTGCC
The DNA here is from genome assembly GCA_013358835.2 of Ixodes persulcatus. NCBI lineage: Eukaryota > Metazoa > Arthropoda > Arachnida > Ixodida > Ixodidae > Ixodes > Ixodes persulcatus. The sequence goes on along the minus strand of JABSTQ010011448.1, from coordinate 697,103 downwards.
TGCCCCGTCTTCCCCCTTCTATGTGATCTCCATGGTTCACAGATTTCACTGTTACAAAAACACGACCCCTGCTTCCACTGAAAAGTCCTATCGCACCAAACTGGAAACCGGAACAGTGACTTTTGTCGCGACCCGAAAGGCCTGTTGTTTTGATGAACCTTGACGAGATAAGCGGTTGACCCTGCTTGATCGTTGTACCTGCGCTCTGTCCAAACGTAATTGTAAAATATTCTGTGTGTGTGTGTGTGTGTGCGTGTGCGTGTGCATGTGCTTGTGCGTGCGTGTGTGTGTGTTTGTGTGTATGTGTGTGTGCGGGTGTGTGATTTGTTTTGCATCGGTACATTGAAATTCGGAGTTTATAGGATGAATTCGAATTTACGAAAATTTCACCGGCCGGTATTTTCGGGGTTTTTGGGGATTTATTTGAAAACACGGAACCCTAGTTACTTCGAAGGAAGGAATGATAAGTACCTTTCGAATAAAGCAACTCATTCAAACAAGTAATTGCAGTGAAACGACTATTGAGCATCTAAAGAGCATCCAAATTACCACAATATGTCAGACCGTGGCCTTAAAGGGTAACTGCAAATAAAAAAAAGCGTTTTTTTAAACAGCCTATATGGGACAAGCATGTCACAAAAAAAATCTTCCGCGAAAAAACAATTTTTCTCTAGCAATATTTACGCCACAGGACGTAATTTAGTCGGAGTCAGAACTTCTCCACCTTTGAAACTCCCGCTCTTTCGACGCGCGCTGAGTGGCTGTTATACGTCACTCCATGACGTATTGCAGCCACTACGTGACGTATAATACCAACTTTGTGGCGCGCGATTTAAAACGGACGAAATAGCCGCAAACTAAAATCAGTCTCGCGCAATAAATATTGCTGTAGAAAATTTTGTTTTTGGCGGAAAACTTGTTTTGTGACATGCTTGTCCCAATTAGGCTGTTTAAAAATGCACTTTTTTTTGTAGTTACCCTTTAAGAATAGTCACTGATGTTCGTATCCTCGGCTCATCGCTGCCAAATAATGCTGAAACCTAAAGTAACGCAGAAACGTTCGCTCGCTTGTGGAAGTAGCAGTAACGGTATTTCGTTACATTTGGTGGGAGATAACAAATCTAAGTAACTCGTTATTTTTTTTTTACAAGCTACGAGTAACGTTTTTTATTTAATTTCGGCACAACACTGATTTGGAGCTTTTTTTTGTGAAACATCTTATTTTTACAAAAATGGATAAAAGCTGGCTTTGCTGGCAAAGGCAAGAAAAAAAAACATCCAGATAAGTATATCTGTACCTTAGGCACTGCAGTCGACGTACCGTCTCGCAACGCTGACTGCTCACATGCCTGCGGGGAAACAAAATGCAGCTGCCTGCTCGTCTTGGCCGCTTGTTCGCCAAAATGCTTTCGGAGGTAGAAAGATCGTGTAAGATGGTACCGTCTGTAATGTGCAATTCATCATTCTATAGATTGATGTACTGTATGTATGCTGACGTAGTAATTGTTGAATGGAAACTATACTTCTCATAAAACAATGTGATTTAAAATACAGGAAAAACAGTCTCTAATCGCCATGAAAAGGCCTAGCAACAAAGCGCGCAACCTTTTTTTTAATGCAAAACACTGTTTATTTAGGCAAGCTGAATTCAAGAATAAAGACTAAAAAGAAGCTGTTTCTTCATTTCCTCTTGAATCACAAGCCGACAATAAAAATGCAGAAATTTTCACCCGCAAGTTTACAACCTTGGTGAAAGACCAACAGCGTGGGCAAGAGTCCCCTTTTACAACTGGCCGAGATCCCTCCCGAGACGAATCGCCACGGAGATAAGAGCGTGACAGAGCACAAAATGCGAACGCCTTTGGGTCAGCCTGGCGGGTCACCTCTTCATTGTCGACCTCTTCACGGTGCGCACTCCATAAAAAAGGAAGACTTCTCAGATGGCGTGGGGAAGGGTCGTCTCCAACGGAGGTACAAGGGCCGTCGTAAAATATAATAAAAAGGGAGGCTCTTCCGGATGCTGGATCGACATTGTTGATAGTTTACGGGTCCTAAGATTTCGCGCAGCATAAAGCTCCATGTTCTTTATGTTTTCGCCTTGTTTGTATCCATAAATCGCATTTTATACTTTATGTTTCTTTTCTCTCACGGAGAGGTTTATTTATGCTGTACTATTATGTGAGCGAAAGGTTTTCATTGTTATTGTTGTTTGTGTTGTTTTCGCCTATCGGTTTTACGCCTTCGTCAGGCTTTGCGTCGTTTTTATTGTTTTTCCTTGTGTGTTGTTGCTCTTCGTTCACGTTTGTTGTCGCTGCTGGTGTTGTTTTGATGGCGCTGCTCGGTTTTTGCCGCGTTATTTCTGAGCACGCGGTTAATTTGTTTCGGTGGCAATTGTGAGTCTCGGTACACAAGCTGGAGCGAGTAAGCGGAACCATTATATCAGGTAATAAAGCGGTCCTACCATTGAAGATAACAACTGTCGTTTCCTGAAACTCCAGAGCTCCAGAAGTATGGCAGTGCTGATACTATAAAAAAGACAGGACCTTGTAAAAAATGAGACGCACAATTTAAAAGAGAAGTAAGTGAGGCGTAGCATGAAAGCTATATACTTTTAACCCTCGAAATACTCGCATGCTTCGCATCTGTATCTGGCTTATGAGTTGTGTCAAAACTCAAAGTATCAGAGTGACTTTAAATTATATATTTTCCCAAATAAGGTTATTCTAAAAACTATAATTATTTTTAGGCAACAAAGTCCTGTATCCTACAATATAAAACACTGAAATTATTTGTCAAGAAACAAATTGAGAAAGTTGCTCCCCCGAGAAAAATAAACGATGACCACTCCTCGGTTGTCAAGCAGCAACGAAACCTACTGACGTCGCTGTAAGTTCCATAATAGAACAAAACATGTATGTTATAAGCTCAACTTTATAGGTGAGTTATTTTAATAAGATCTCACGTCGCACTAACAATCTATTTTACTGTTCTAACTGACCTAATAGGCATAGTTTGTCACATTCAGTAATGAATAACTGAAACAAAATTTGAAGCGTTATTTGTAATATGAAACTTGCGAACCGACATTTTTCCGAATGAGGATTACACTTAGGACTCGTACATTGTTATAGTTGAGATCGAGATCTCACGAAAGGAGAGTTAGTTTGTTCAAGGTATGCCTATCAATTGAGTAGTCGACGTCTTGCGTTCTCTTTAGTCACCTTAGAGATATCGCTTGTGGGGGGCACGACACCGGGTTTTAGAACGATGTTCATACGTGTACCTCTGATACAGGTGTTGCTGGGTCTTTCGATGTCCCTACTGCCCGTGGACCTGCGCCTGCCGCGTTCAACGTCTTCGGTGGAACACGGGCGCTTGTATTTGTTTCCCGTTTTCACCCTGCTGCCGAATGTGATTACACCGGGCGCGAATATTTCTGCACCGTCAACTTCGGACACTTCAACGTGGCTCGTCTGGCAACATCGCAGTCCTGTGACGCAGTCTAGACTATTCAAACGGCTGTCTTCGCTACGCCACTTGGGGTACGACACCGGGTCTGGAACGATGTTAATACGTGTACCTCTGATCCAGGTTGGTTTACGTTCACATACATGTTTCAAAAGTAATGACCTGTTCTTGATTACGGTGTCGTGCCCGTACCTATGTTTGTTCCTTGCGCATGCGCCTCCTGCTTCTCGTATGCAGTGATATTGAGTGCAATCCGGGTCCAATGGCTAAGGAACAGGCGGAACAGTTGGCTTCCGTTTTCGCTATTGCCCAGCAGCTGCAAATAGGGCAAAGAAACGTAATCGAAGAATTAAAGACACTCAAAAAAGATCTGCAAAGTACAAATAAATCGGTTACCGAGTTGTCCTCTAGAGTTACAGTTATTGAAGCGCAAGCGTCCGCTAGCGCTTCAACACTAAAAGATTTGCGTGGAGAGATTGTGACATCTAGGACAGTGTTATCTCGTGTGACGGGGCGCCTTTTTGTTCTTGAGGCTCGTTACGAAGATGCCGAAAATGGACAGAGGCGTAACAACTTGATTATTCATGGCTTACCCGATACAGATAGTGAAACGTGGGCGATCACTGAACAAGTGGTCCTAAAAATGTGTTCAGAGAAGCTTGGCCTTAATCTTGATCAAAGCTGGATTGAACGTGCCCACAGATTGGGTCGCTTTGGTCCGAACGAAAACCGCCTAGTAATAGTAAACATTTTGTCTACAAAACACAAGGATTTGATCCTTAACGATGCCCGCAAGTTAAAAGGTAGGGAATACTCCATAAATGAAGATTTTTCCCCAGCAGTGCGTGAAGCACGATGAATGTTGCTCACTTTTGCGAAAGCTCAAAGTGGAAGATTTAAGCTTCGTTATAATAAACCTTCCGCTTTGGTTTACGATCCTGTGAGCAAACCTGTTGTGCCTGAGATTGATTAACTATGCGCGGCACCTTCACGTATCTCTGAAAAACCCATTTCTGTTTTATTTGCAAACATAAGAAGGCTCATGCACAAACGCGATGAATGACAAAGTTTTATTGATTCTACCAGTGCTGATATGATTGTTATCACAGAAACATGCCTACATTATAGTATTGATGACAAAGAACTTTTTTATTGCGTTTCCTCTTTTAACACTTATCGTTGCGATAGGATTGGTCGGCGCGGAGGAGGCATCTTGATAGGAATCCGAAAGGCCATCGCATCTGCTTTAGTTAACATAGCCACTAACCTCGAAATGCTTTTTATATGTATAAATAGCAAGAGTCGCGCCATCTTGTTGGAGTGTGCTGCCGCCCACCGAATTGCGATACCTCTTTCGTTGATGCGCTGCATGATGCGCTTGCCGAGCTCGTTGCAAATTATTCCAATGCATTCATCACACTTTGCGATGACTTTAATTTTCCTACCATTGACTGGACTAATCCTCGTCTGATACAAAGATCAGAACCCGGACGGTTTATTGAGTTGTGCCTTGAATTTAATCTCACCCAACTCATTAAAAGTCCTACCAAAATTACCACGGATTGTAGCGCTATTTTAGACATTCTTTTGACTACCCTCCCCGACGTGTTTTCCTCGATGGCCTAAGCAACCATAAGCTTGTTCAATTTCATGCCATGTTCCCAGTGCCTACTAATGTCACTTCGCGAAAAGTTATCAGAAATTACGCAGAAGGTAACTATGATGCAATAAATGCTAATCTGACAGTGTTCGCTCAAGATTTTATTTTCGATTTTTCTTCAAGTACAGTGAAACACAACTGGCTACTGTTTAAAGATACAATGCTTGACCTAGTTGTAAAATTTGTTCTCATCATCAGTATAAAAACAAATCATTCTGCGCCCTGGTTTAACCGGGACCTGAAGCTAATACTAAATAAAAAAACGTCGCTTCAGGAAAGCCAAGCGAAGCCGCTCCGATGCTGACTGGGCGAGTTATAAGGAGTGCCATCGTTTCTACAAGGGGAAGAGTCGGGAAGCTCGTAGAAAATATTTTACTCAAGATTTGCCGTCACTTCTCTTGAATAACCCAAGAAAATTTTGGAAGGTGGCTAATCCAAAAGCCAATGCCGCACTTCACTTAACTGATAACGGGAACATTGTATCTGAGGAAGGGTGTGCTTCGCTGTTGAATACGACTTTTGGTGCCAAGTTTACTCAGGAACCACTGGGGGCGATCCCTCCCTTTCCTTCATATTTAAGCAATAACATGCCTAACGTAAACATTACACCGGTCAACGTTCTTAACCTTATTTACAGCTCTAAACTTGCTACATCCGCTGGTGAACACGGCATTAGCTCGAAATTATTGATGTGTACTAAGGACATTAGCTGTGTCATACTATCCGAAATATTTTCTCAGTCTTTACTAGAGGCTAGGCAGCCCAATGATTGGAAAATCGGGCGGGTCGTTCCTGCCTTCAAGGGTGGTGATACATCATCTGCTAATGACTACAGGCCAATTTCTATAATCAGTGTGTTATGTAGATTACTTGAAAACATAATCTATACTAACCTTCTTACTTTTATTGAGAACAATCATTTCTTTTCACCTCATCACCATGGTTTTAGAAAAGGACTGTCTTGTGAAACACAGCTAGCTGGTTTTTTACATCATATTCTCATATTCACACTTATTTGAACCGCAATGAGGTTGCTGATGCTAATTTTCTCGACTTTTCTAAGGCATTTGATCGCGTTCCTCATCAGCGTTTGCTCTCGAAATTATCTGCACTGAATATTGACCCGCATGTACTAAAATGAATTAAAGATTTCTTTACATAACAGGACTCAGTACACTATCGCTAACAACCATTTTAAATCCTGTTCCCGTCACCTCCGGTATTCCTCAGGGTAGTGTGCTGGGCCCGCTTCTTTTTTCTATCTATATAAACGATTTACCTAACTCCTTGACCTCACAAATTCATCTTTTCGCCGATGACTGCGTTATTTATCAGTAACCCATCAGATTCTACTGCCCTTCAAGACGACTTACTTAAATATCAACTTATGGTGTACCCACTGGCTCATAATTTTAAACTCTTCTAAATGCAAGCACGTTCGTTTCATTTGTCCTAATAATTCTTGTTTGCACCCCAGTCAATATCATATTCAAAATGTCCCGTTGGAATTACTCCAATCTTACAAATACCTATAGGAGTTCACCTAACCTCCGATCTATCATGGAACATGCATATTAATTACATTCTTTCAAGAGCTAACCGTAGTCTCGGTTATTTAAAACGTAACCTTAATTCTGCCCCATCATCTCTTAAACAACTAACATACATCATGCTTGTTAGACCAATCCTGGAATACGCTGGCAGCATTTGGAACCCTCATTATCATTACTTATCTGCCTCACTGGAAGCACTCCAAAACCGAGCTGTTCGTTTTATTTTTTCTGATTACTCACGTCATACCAGTGTAACTAACCTTAAAACTCGTGCTGACCTTCATTCACTTGAGATACGCCGTAGGGTGTGAAAGCTATGTCTTCTACATAAAATTTACTTCTCGCCATCGCTTACTCATCACTTCTCTCTCAACCGTTTTATGTTTCAGCCCGCATTGATAACTCATGTAAGATTAAGCTTATTTTTTGTAAGTCATCCTTGTTTTTCTGCTCGTTTTTGCCATCCGCCATTGCTGACTGGAACGACTTGCCCGATAACATTGTTTGTCAACGTAATCAAGCTCTTTTTCGCCAAGATTTAACTACTTTTGGGGGCCCTTGATGCATGTCTACTTACGTGTGGTTGATTTTGTTGTTTTTGTGCTCTGTACTTTCGATTTATTCTGCTTTGTAACCCCTCCCCCCCCCCCTTGCATAATGCGCCTTGAAGGTGTGTAGGGCATTTAAATTAATTAAATAAATAAATAAATACATCAGGAACGGTCCTTTAAAGGGTAACTTCGGTCAGTATTTCCGAATTTGGGAGTGCGACTGTTTTCAACTCAGTCAGTATCCCTCAATTACAAGGTACATATTTTTGTGACATTGTGCGTAGTCTATAAATATTACTCCTCACAATTTAGTTTCGGGCGTCTACGGCAAAACCGAAACTATCTGCTCGAAAGGGATGGTAACAGTCATCATTAGCTGTGCGGCCCCGACGTGGCATCATGGTGGTGCTGCGGTACGCGCTACAACGTGCCGAATCAATAGCAGCACCACTGTGACGTGACGTCACGGTGGGGCTGAATAGATGGATGTTAATGGCTGCACCCTTTGTAATGGGCGGAAGCATGCGCCACCTAGCCTAAGTCTAAAAAGACAAACGTATGATTCCCCCTGTACTTCTTAGCTAATTTTCTCTCCCTAACTATCACCAGGCACTTTGGGATATCACCAGGATGACAATTGGGGTGGTCTTCCTGGTGCAACACGCGTCGGCCAGTGTTGCTTCACTAAAAGCTAACCCGCTTGCCACCTGCTAATGGGCAGCTGGTCGCATATTTAAAATAGGTATTAGTGGAGTACGCGGCTTCACTTTGACGTAATATTTCGGCTGTGACCTGATTTTGTGTTACTAAAACGATACCAGCCATTCATTTGTGTTTTGTTTTATACCGAAGTTGCCCTTTAAACTTCAAAGTATCGGCAAAAATAACTGTGAAGAATAAACAAAAACGTGATAGCGCCAATATATTGCGTGCGCCTATTTATATTCAAGCTACAATTTTTATAGCCTTTCCGAACCCAGGCGCTAGCGATATCCGTCTGTAAGAAAATTGAAGGGGAAGTGTGGCTGACGTCTGCTTCTCCCAGCAGCTAAGGGCGGTCCAGCGCTACATACCTCATGTGTCCGTATCGCCATATTATCATCCGTATTCTAGCAGCAGCATCACAACTACAAAAACCGGTTAACTCTTTGAAAAATGAATTCGAACGAAAAGAAAAATAAAATACGAAGCATGCAAGAAATACCGAGAAAATATATGCGTTCGTGTTACCATTTACGGCTAAACGACACCTCCGCAGAGTGTGATAGAAGCTCAATCTGCCCATTTCTCTTGGCATTTCCTTTTCTAGCCCTGGAGTGCAAGGTGGAGCGGCCTTCAGCATACCGACTATGCTGTGCTTTAAAAGCATGGTTCGCGGGACCGCTTTTGCCCATGCGATAATCACACTTGCCCACCGTAATGCAGCTCTGCGGGTCCCTCGTCTCGTTCGTCTTTTTCTAAGTTAACTAAATTCCCGAATGAAAACCCACTCACAGGGGAGAGCTAGAATAGAAAAAAATATAAGGGCAAGGGGTGCGATCTCTTGCGGAGGAATGTTATACTCCGTTTCAACCTACTGATAGACTAGGGCCCGAGGGCTGCTGGGCAGAGTACCACCTTAGAAAAACTTGCATGAGCATTGCGAAAGTGTGCGCGAGAGAAATTTCGATTCGCAGAGTAGGAAGAGCATTAATCTAACGAATATCATTATTTGTTGCGATAGCGCGCTATTTTGTATTGGTGAAGTAAAGATACATGGTATTTAGTTTCATAAACATTCATGCCACATTTAGTAAACATGTCAACTGTTTGGAGAAGTTGGAGGGCGCGCAGGCAACATTGACATAAAGTCGTTTCGCCTTAGCCATAAAAATCTAATCCAACCCAATTCAATCTTTGTGTACGTAAAACGCACCCGGACCAGTATCTCCCTTCCGCACGTGGTCCGTACATACGCTATTGTTCGAAACTTCTATCCGACTCATCTTTATTTCTTAATGGCCACGGGCTCTGGTCCCGGGTTTTCTTCGTCAGATCGCTTCTAGACGGTGTTTAATCCCTTCAGTACTCTTCAGTAATAGCAAGCAGACGGAGCCGCCGCGAGGGCTCGATAAGCAGACGAAAACCTCGCCTTTGCATGACGCGTCTTGGCGCATTTATACGTACGACGAAACAAATTTTCCACGTGGTAACTAACAGGTTCGTGATTGGACCCGGCGACCTGCAGCATTGGGTTGTAGTCCATTGTAGGATGAAAAGGAGTATACTTGAGATTTAATGATAATAACATCATCAAGAAGTACTTTGTTCCCAGAAAGCAAACTACCGGATTCCCTCTTCTGGTAAAACGCTGCTCAGTGGCTGATGTGCTAAATACCGTCGAGGTGAAAACAGATTGAAGCAACACATTGTTCATTGTGCTATACACATCGTATGATGGATGAAGAGAGAATGAAACACTTAAAACTGGGACAACACAACTACATGTAGTTGTGTTGTCCCAGTTTTAAGTGTTTTATTCTTTCTTCATCCATCGCTTGAACCAACACGCTCTTCTCCCAAGCACACATTGTATATAGCACATAGTGCTATATAGCACATTGCACCTCAAAGCACATTGTGCTATATCGATGCAATACACGGACAATAGTGTAGAACGTTACTTTATAAGCAACTGCACCTGGCTAAGAGGTTCATGCTTTGCGGAAGGTCATAATTATTAAAAAAACAAATTTATTATAATCAACTTACATGAAAAATATGCGTTTTTATTGAGTATAGCCTTCCCTCCTGGTGCGTAAGGGCGGAGTTTATACTGCACTCCTTATGTTGCAAAAAAATGAACCTAAAACTTGATTCTTTTGAAATCGCGTATTTTTCTGTGATCAAACAACCAATATGTTATGGCACAATAAAAACAATTCACGCTCGATCATTTCACCGATACACGACTCCCTTCTGAAACATCTGATAGAGGAAATCTCAAAGACATTTCGCACTCGTAGCTGCAAAATTCGGCGAATCCCGAGAAATGTCGGCGCAGTTACTCACAACTGAATTTCAAGAGAGACTTTTTGTTTGTGTGTGTTTAAACTACCAACGTTCATTCTTTAGAGAGCACACACACGAACAGAAACTTCAAATAAGAATATTACCCCCAGCAGCAACCCGTCGAGTAAACAAAGACGGTCCTCGTACAACGTCCTTTTGATTCCGGAAGCCCAGGAATCGAATGGCCATAGTGGAAACAAATACATTCCCTTGTCGGATCGACGCAGCAGCAACGCGGAAGGGGCTGAATAAACAAGTGCCGGGGCCTAGCTGCTGTCGCTTGTTTTCCTTCGATTGGAGGCAGACCCGGACAGCCGCCGGCCGCGCGAGATCTTTCAATTGAGCGTCTTCCTTGGGAACATTGTCTTCGGGACAGACGCTGCGAGGCTCCTGGCACGCGAGTCGTCAGCAAACCGGATGCCAGTGGAGAGCCGTACGAGGGCCCATGGGTCTTTCTCTGGAATGTATATAGATGCACGCACACCTTGTCGAACTGAAGCGCGGCCTAGTAGACTTTGTATATTGGTTTGATTTAAGCTCTTTGTAATGGCGGTGTGTATGCTGCCCTGCGGTACACTGGGAGCACCAATCATTCATTCAAATACCCCACAAGCCTTTTTCACAAGCGCGACGACAATGCCACTAGTGGCTTAGCAGTTGTAATACTGCGGGGTTGTGGCTTTGGGTGCGTTGTGGGCAAAAGGGGGGTCCTTGTATAGATTTGGCTGGGCACTTGACGGTTCGAGACAAGCTGGCTGATCTTGCCTCCTCAAAAGAACGAGGCTGAAGATGATGGGAAGTTATGGCTGAGTTACTACAAAGAAGCAACGCACGCAGTTTTATGTAGCTTGAGGTTTGTCTACGTAAGCTCTCGGTATTTCGTACCGGCACGTGTAGAGACGGCACGAAGGCACTTTCAAGCCACCTTGACATGCCATGAAATGAATGCATACATTGTGGTGATGACCCAATCGGGGCATCGGCACTGGGTTGGGATCCGATTGCTAGTCGCTCAAAGCATGCGGTTAGGGGGCGCCAGAGTCGAGCGACAGTCAGCGCCCTCGGTCAGCGAAGATACGAAACGATTGGTAGTCTCGTCGGAGTAGCGGCGGTTGTGGTGCACGATTGACATGATGCCTCCGATCGTGCTATCTTGAGGTTTTAAACCACATTAATGGAATTCATTCTCATATTCGAGAGCAAGCTTTAAGAAAAAGGGCCAATGCTTTTAGACAGAAAACACTCTTATGCGTCGAGCTAAACCTACGGAACAGATGTCTCGGCGAAGTGTCACTGCCAACGAGGGAAACACGTGCACAGCCATGATGTTTAAACCCATTGACTAGGAACGAAACTTAAAGATATATTAAAAGAAACAGAAGAAATGGGCATATATCTTCAAGTTTCCTTCCCAGTCACAGAGTTTAAACATTATGATTAATACGCAACATTTGCCTGCATGTTGAGCATTTTTTACGTGTACAACATCACGATCAAGTTGAGTGCAAATTAAAGGCAGCTGAGAAAAGGTGGTATCCACTGGGGGCCAAGTTGAGCTCGCTGCGGTTGGGCAAATGTTGACGACCATCAAGGTTTTCTTCTTTGGGAGGCCATAAATAAGTACTTCTCCCGAGCATGCACTGTGAGCAGTCACCTCAAATATGGCGTCCAGTAAAAACCACCTTTGATGACTAATTGCCTCAAGACTAAAGTATGATTTACTTCTTTTATGCAGCTGAATGCTCTGTCGCAAAATTATTGGCACTGCGTGCTACTGTCGCTACGGCGCCCTCGGCGACTGAAATAACGCTGCCGCAATCCACGTCTGCTGCCGTTCATTGTCCCATTGGTAGGAAGGAAACCGGAGCAGGCTCACGGTCAGAATTCCGTCTGTGTTATGGCACTCATTGGTGCAGCACTGCAAGAGCGTCTTCCTATTCTTCGTGTGCTCATTCGTCTCATTGGCGGGAGGTTTCCTTTTAACCGTTACCATGAAAATATACCCGTAAACTACACCAAACTGTAGGTAGAACGCAGCTTTACAGCGTTGCAAATGGCGGAACCTCCATGGAACGGACTGGCCATTGTTTCAAAAGTTGGCCGCTAGATGGCGCGACATCTGAAGCAAATTACATTGCACGGATGCCATGGACAAATTTATACTGTGTTCACCCTGAAGCTGAGACTGCAGCCAAAGCTAAATGCGCCAGCTAGCCCGCGCTCCTGACTTTGAGACTTACATATCTAGCGCGAGTGCTCGTCCTGCGGAAGAACGCTTCAAAGCAGCGACCTCGAGCACTGGTCCTTGTGGCATTGGCTGCAGTATCAGCTTAAGTATGAACGGAGTGTAGTCAAAGCACAGCCTTGATGATTGGCCTGGCACGAAGCTTTCACGACCATTTCTCGTATTCACTGAAGTCATAAATCGAAATCGGTGGGGAAGTTGTGAAGCAGAAAAAGATTGAAGCCACATGTGCTCCTCATACCATCTACCGCGACAGGATTTTTTGCTTTATAGAGCTATTTGTTCTCCCAAAAATGATGCAGTGATAGGCCAACGACCCTAGATTTTCGGACATGTTCGCACGATAAAACAAGAATACTCGCATTTAATGTATACATTGCTGGTATGCTTGAATAAACTGAACGCGTTCGTCTCTATGCGCATTCGCCCATACCCGGTTACATGCACCGTGTCAGCGGTCAATTCAAGATGCGCCGGGTAGAAAGTCCGTAAGTCACGCGCTTGATTGAGATTACAAGAAAAATGTATCTTGTTTGGCTTTACCTGGGGACGACTTTCTATGGCATTTACGGGAAATCAAGAGTGCGCATTAATAACGTTGGTTGGCACATATGGCGCAAAAACCCAAAAGCGCCCATAAAGTTTAGTTGTTGTTGTTGTTTTTTTTGCCACAAAGTTATTATTTAGGTATAAAGTGTCCCGGCCAAGCGGTTAAAGCGAGCCGGAAAAATCGGCGTCTCCACAAAGAACGTTCAGACCTTCAACGAATGTGCACTCATCGCGGCAGGCTTACCGTGTGAGATTTCAAGGCATACTTTTTATGTGAAAATTAGAGCAAAAATCTTGCCAAAGTCCACGTTATGACCGTTCTCAGACGTAACGTTATACTTGAAAAAAGGTTGTGGAGTCTTACGCCCAATTGTCACATGTAATGAACCCGAAAACCTAAGTTCGACGTACAGCACACTAGCGCAGAAGGGTAAGAAAGCAAAAGTTTAATTTTCGGTATAAATTTTTCAACATGAAATCTGACTATATCTTTTTTGTCTCCTTTAAAGAACGTGTTGTATTTTTACTTTGAGGCTTCCACAGACCCAGTGCAATACCTCAAACGCAGCTCACGTGTTGGATACGAACTCTGCGTCACTTAAACGACAACTTCGATGGTGCTCGTAAAAAGCGCAGTGGCAGCTTGGATTCATCGCATTGTTAAACATACACCGTCAACGTTAACACGCGCTCAGGTTGGCAAAGCAGATGGCACGAGTGCTGAGTTCTACACATTGTTAAGGTTCAATTATTCCTGTCATCACATCGATTGGGCATGAACCCTTACCCGAATGCATGTTGAGGCATTGATTGTCACAAGCCCAAATCAAATGCTCACGCTGTGCTCGTGTCGACTCTGGCGAAGTTCGAAAGCCCTTTTGAAATCCTTCCTATGACAAATAAAAACAACCTCTCAACGGTGAAGGGCGAACGACCACGCAGACAACCCGGTTATCGAGGGCTGTGCTTGTGGCGCAATTTCTCGATAGGCGCAGGGAACAGACGACGTACTGAGTCAAAAGCAGACTTCACCGTCGTCTGCTTCTTGTGCCTTTTGAGAGACGACGCCACAAGCAAAAGCCTCGAGAACTCGGTCGTCTAGGAGGGGCGTTCATAGACTTTGTATTCTCGGCACCAAAAAGTTTAAAAAGGGAAAACAAAACAGGTATCAACACGAACGCGCGTCCCTCAAGCTTCGGCACAGTATAAACTTCGTGTGCTATATATTACCTCAGAACTCCGCTAGGGCGTTCAAACAAAATTAGCACCGCCCGTCGGAAAGGTCGAAGCACGTGCAGTGATTCGTTTTCTTTTCCGTACATTTGAAGGGAAGCAATGCCAAGGATATTCATTCCGAGCTGGTGGCAGTGTTGGACAACGCCCCAGTTTATGCCACTGTGGTATGGCACTGTGGTGCATACTGTCGTGTGCCTTGCGGAGTGACGAAAGAACAGACAACGACGTAGTTCCGAGCAGAAGGAACCCCTTGATTTATTCTATGCGCCGTATATATTGCCCCGCGCCGTACATCCGATAAGAGACGAGCGAACGCGGGCATACGCACAGGTCGGTTAGTATGACAGATCAGTGATGACACAGCAGTGCGACAACATGGTCAGGATGACACCACATCTCCCTTTTTTTTCATTAATGCAATATCTTAATTATAAAGCATCCACGGAGTAAAAACCAGAACAGTGAAACAAAAAGCAAAATAAACTTCTTTAGGTCTAGATACAACCATAAAATTGAGGCCTTTTCACGAGTCGTCCATAACGCGTGACGTACGCATCCTCTGTACCACTCTCCTCTGAAGTTGCTGCATCAGAATTGAGCGCGGAAGGCTCTGTCAAGATCCTATGGTTTCCTGGCTCTTCGTCTAGCCTTTCCCCAGGACCCTCCGAAAATTCATAAGAGGAATCGCTTCTCTCTTGTGCCTGTTTTTTGTACAGTGTCAGGGCTAAGGCGGTTCCTCTGCAATTTCGCGCCCGTTTCTGTTTGCACCAGATAAGACCGTGGACGAGATTCCGGTCTCAGAACTGTAGCCCGGACTCGACACTTCTTCACCCAGACCTGGTCTCCAGGTAGCAACCGCGGAAAGCTCCATCCTTCCCTCCGAGACTCTTAAGGCTACTTAGCCTTGATGGTGTCAACTCTTTGGGGTGCACAGGCAGTGTAGAGCGCAGGCGTCTGCCCATGAGCGATTCCAATGGGCTTTTTCCCAGAGGACCAGGGTACTCCTGTACGCCAGAAGCGCCATGTACGGATCGGCTGATTTATCGAGCATCCGTTTTACTGTCTGAACTATTCGTTCAGCTTCTCCATTATATTGTGGGTACCTAGGGTCCGACTTCACGTGCCGGAACTCGTAGCTTTTTGAGAAAGCGTCGAACTCCGTGGATACAAATGGACCCTGATGGCCTTCATGCAGTGAAGTCAATTACAAGGCGAGAACCACACATTACCACACCATCACAAGTAGTAAGGTTTTCTCTTTCCATGGTATACAGAAGCGTTCGTAACTGGTCCTCCTCCGATCTTTCCTTGAGTTCCACAGCATAGCGGAAATCGTCGAATTCTTGTATCCAGTCCGGCCATTCTGACGTCCTGTCGAAGTTGAACTGCTTCGGCGGAGGAAACGCCAAGGGAGGGATCGCCAGCGGGACCGTCATCGTGGTCGAGGGTCGAGGGGTCGAGATAGTTCTCGTGCAAACGGAGTGCAAGGAGAACGCCGCAAGAACAACACGCACGAGAAGCATCATCCCACTTCTGACACCATGTCGTGTGCTTGCGGAGCGACGAAGGAACAGACAACGACGTAGTTCCCAGCAGAACGAACCCCTTGGGTTATTTTATGCGCCGTATATATTGCCCCGCGCCGTGCATCCGATAAGAGACGAGCGAACGCGGGCATGCGCACAGGTCGGTTAGTATGACAGATCAGTGATGACACAGCAGTGCGACAACACGGTCAGGATGACACCACACATACCAAACAGTATGTACCACAGACTAGACAAACAACATGCCTTGCTGGTTAAATGGCGCAGACGCTTCCAGTGTGGCCAAAAGCATTTCAAAGACGACGACCAAGTCATTGCTGAAGTATAGCGATTCCTGAACACTGAAAATGAGGAGTTGCATAAACATAGCCTCCAGTAGGTTGTTTATTGCTCGCACAAGCGCGTGACTTAGGCTGACGGATATGTACAAAAAGACTAAACTTCTACCCGAGTTTTATTGCTTAATTTCTATTCCGTCATGACAGTAATACGAACTTAATAAACAGCCCTTGTATATCATCGTCAAGCATGGTCCGTGGCAAATTTGTTGGTCGTATTTGTCCTAACAAATCGACAAACTGGCTGATTTTGAAATTGCAGTCGTAACTTTGGAAAAAAATAAAAGGCATCAAGAAACCTAGTTCACACTGCTGAAATTACCAACCATGCTCTCCCGAGGTGGCTGAGTCGCTTCTGTTTATAAAAAATTGAGGTAATTACTCAACTTATTAAGTTTCAAAGAATAAGGTAAAAACGTTTAGGCACAAAAAGAAAATAAATCTCACTAAGACAAATACAATGCCGACATTTCAATCGTTGAAACTTCTACCATACCTAATTACGTTTGCGGTTTGCGTTATTTCTTCTACGGCGGACGGTTTTTCTATACCCACTGAAACTAAAAGAGAGGAGGTGATCAGAGCGCGCGGGTACGTCAAAGTGCTGAGTTTTGACTGAAATGATTAGAGGGTAGACGAAAAGACTAGCTGCCCCTTGTCTCTACTCTGCACTCGGCGGCCCGTAGCTCTGGCTGTAGTTTATTGTAGGGTGAGACGACGCGTACCGCCGGCTTACCTGCTACGCTATGCACTGGCATTTTTGCTTCATTTTGGAGACACCGCGATATCTGTGCCATCTACCATATTTCTTTGTTCCCGATTATTCGACTGTGTAGATGAGAAGTCATGATAAGATGTATCGTGTTGCGACATCAAATATTGGAGTAAGTACGTTCTTATAACGTTGTTCAAACAGCGAAAACCATCCTTGCAGCTTTTCAGAGATGAACCAAACGTGCGTAATCCCCTGATAAGCGTCGAACCCTGCTGATACTATAATGACTATAATGCATAAAGGCCTGTTTTGTGGTGTGCCCAACCAGTTGAGATCAGTGGATTCTGCTGTGCACCTAAACTGACACCCTGCCGAGCGTCTCGGCGTACCGCATCTCAAAACGCGTGGAGCAAAAAGCTCGCACATGGGTCCTGGCATCAATCTCCACCTTCATCCGTTTTTATCTGAATAAGCATCGTACCGGAGTGCTGCCGTGTATCGGAACTGCTTAATGCATGTTAAGGACCCCAGGCTAGCAGGGGAAACGCACTGGCTGAATTTCTTATCTACAGCGGAGGCACCAGGTGCTCACTGGTGCTATTAACTAACTTCACGGGGTCTAAACAAACACATTTCTTTTTTATTTCGTACTGGATTCCCTTTCAAACCTTTTGACGGCTTAATACTTTAGCGAAATATGTAACCTCGACAACCGAAGAGTGTACTATTGGAGACCTGAATTCGGAAGAAGGCGGAGGTATAAAGCCATCTGCGGTACGGGAACATCGGGGTAATTACGGGCCACGCCTGGGGCTGACTGACGGAAGACTTCCATAAACGAAGGTTTCAATAAGACTGGAGGGAGCGTCTTTTACACGCTAATTACTTCGCCTGCCCTAGAGCTACGTTCTCTCATCTACACAAAGAAGGCATCCGTCAACGGATTTCAGTAATCAGTCCCTCTATTGATAGGATTATCGGTATCTAATCAGACGCGCATTAAAAGAGCGGAACACGTATACTTCTCTATTTGTTACTTGAGCAATTAATCACTGTATTTATTGGAAAGGGAGGGGGGAGGAGGGGTGTTTCGGCAAAATATAACGCGAAGAAAAAAATCTGTCGACTGCAGTGATATAGGATGAAAACTGAAATCTTTAAAAACTATGTACGAACTTCCAATTGCCCGGTAATTCTGTCTTCTGCATTCCTATAGAAATTCATTCCCCAATCTCATTGACCGCGCACCAACGACGAGATGCTATGAATTCCTCTGCGGTTTCACGATGTCACTCACCTTAGGCATGCGAAACATCTCAAGGTAACTGACAGCCTAAGAAAGGTCAGGCGTGACTCACTTTGTTCACTCTTCTTACTTGGTGATTTGTTCCTCCGCGTTCCTATCGGCTAATTCCACAGTTTTATTTGCTGATGAACCATGGTAAAATGCACAAAACTCTCAACGACCCCCCCCCCCCCCCTCCCTTCCTGCTTCTCTATATCAGTGACTGAAGCTGATATACTCTAAGTATATTCTAACATTCAACACTTTGCTGGAAGTTTCGCAAACATCTGAAATTGCTTTCCGTTTCCTTTGGGCGCGGTCGAGACATGGCACTCTCTGAAATTCTTGCATTCCTACCTCCACGCGATCTGATCAAAAGCGAAAATTACTGATATTTCTTATTTTTATATACCAAATCACTAGTATACGAATCAGCGCGACCCAGTGGTTTTCTAGTATTAGTGATCAACAGGGCATTTCTTTTCTTATTCGTTGTGTAGGTTTCATTTAGTTCCAATGAGCCAAAAAGAAAACCTTGAGTTAAAACATTTTAGCTATTTAATGAAACCTAAAAAAAAAACTTTCTGTTACGAGTGATCGTTCAGTCTAAAGTTTTTTTTACTCGTTACTGTGTGCATTAAAACATATACTTTTGCCTCATTACACCATTTTGTAGAAAAACAGAAGCCATTATTTAAGCACTGTTTCATTGGGTGCCTGTTAAGAACCCAGATTTTTATGAGATAGGCAATGGTCAAAATAAAAGAACGGTACGCCATCCACCTACAATATATATAAGAAAATTGCATTGATGTTTACATTATATGTAAAAACTCGAGCCGTAGCACGCATTCAGTCTTTTCTATTAACGGAACGTTCCAAAACCTTAGTGAGTCGTAAAAAATATATTAGAGCGCTACTAAACGTTTTACGAAGTTATTTTACGTGGTCAACGTATCGTACCTACATGTTCTTTGTGTGAATTCCGGTAAAAGAATATAAAAAAACACGTTATTCCTCCGCGAAGATAAAATAAAAGCCGAAAACAAACCGTCTGGTTCCAGCTGCCGCCAACAAATGCCACATCAAAAAAAAAAAAAGTTAACTTTTTGAGATGAACATTTTAAAGCCGATACAGCATATACGATTATTTTTTTTCTTCCCTCAGAAGCACGTCAAACCAGCCAGCTCAGCTCCAGGCAGTCACAAAATATTCGAATTTGTCTGGAACCGACCTTAACAATCCACAGAAGAATCAGAACCTTTAGAAGTATGTCAAACCAACCAGCTCAGCTCCAGGCACTCACAAAATATTCGAATTTGTCTGGAACCGACCTCAAAAAATGCACAGCACAATCCGGGCACGCGCCGTCGCCAGTTTCCTACACACTCTAAGGCCGATGTCGTTTGCTCAATGGACTTCGGAAGGCCTCTATGCAGAAAATGGAGCCTCTTGTCTGATCACGTTAAGCCGAGCATACTGCGCTGCGTTCTCAAGAAAAGTTTACAAGCTCTTTCAACTAAATTCTTCCACTCTCGCCTGTTTAGTAGAGCGAACGCTGGAGAGGAGATGAAACCACCTCTCCAACGTTCGCTCCATCATTCAACGTAATTCTCCCAGTTCCCTCCGCTGATAGCCGCGACTGGCTCTTCATAGTGTTTTGCAGGAAAGTAAACTCCCCAGATTCCTTATGGTATATTCGGCTGGTCGCTTTTCAGCCTCTTGGAGCGCTCTGAAAAGCCGGTGTGCATTCGGCTGGTCGATGCCAGGCGCTCCAAGTATATTCGGCTTGTTCTTTCGGAGCGCTCTCGAAGCTCCGACTCTCGCCGTCCTCCGAATCGGAGCGGTTTGAGGCGCTCTGACTTGGAAGTGGGAGCGCGCGAGAGATCTGGCTGCTGACCGGTCACGTGACTCCAGCCATTCCGCCATTTTGCTTTTGTGTTGGAAGCGGACGGCGAGAACACGGCTACTCCGCAGAAAGAGGGCTGCAAAAAACAGCCGTCAGTCTCGACGCCGTCAATGTTGTGTTGTGCTCCCCAAATTGAGGTAAAATGTCGTTGAAACGAAGACGTTTAATGTTAGGGGTGGCACCGTCAGTGCTGCTGGCGAAGCTAGCAGACAGCGACAACACCAGCAGCTCGGACGACGACGACGAGGGTCGTGTTTACGAAGCGAAGTTTTCCGAGTTGTTTGATGCACCTTGTACGGTGCCCAAAGTCAAGGCTTATGTTTCTATAGTGCGAACCTACTCGGACAAAGCGGTAAGAACAAAAATACGAGAGTTTTCAAGCTGTAATGTTGTCTTTTTTTTATAGTTTCGCAGGAACTTCCGCTTGGCACGGCTGGCTTGCGATGACCTTATCAGCGTCCGCGTTGACGGCTGCCATTTTTCAAGGATTAACGGATGGATGGATGACTGAATACTGCTGAACCCTTTGAATCCGAGAAGCAAAAGTTCCGCTAGAGGGCAGCTCGCGCCGTCCACTAGTGGCGCAGGCCACCCTCTATCCGCTAGGTTTGCCGCTCTGAAAAGTTGAGGAGCGTTCGGCTGGGCGCGCCGATTCTCTCGCTCCGATGCGGAGGCGCTCCGGGATCTGGTAGCTCCGACTCGGATAATTGGAGCGCTCGAAAGTGACCAGCCGAATATACCATTAGAGTGTAGACTGGGCATTAAAAAAAAAAAAAAAGTTGAGACGTCACGTGTGAATTTACAGTACAGTCACGGCGATAGCTGCGACAGGACACGGCGAAGTAGTTGGGCACCGGTGTCGCGTTTTTCACTCACCATGGGGTCTCGATGGTGAAGGCTTCGTTCTCACAAGCGCGCGCACCTCACTGCTCTTGCGACGGACGGCGAAACGCGTGAGCGTTGCCGCCAGCGCGTCTTTCAGAGTTGCGCAACAAGGGCGACGCAGACACGTCTGCAGCCCTCTCGTCGAGCTTCAGTGCGTTTTCCGCTTGGGGCGGCTCGGGGATCCACTAAGGATGACGTAATGCTCAGGCCTTGTCTTCTAGGGTGTATATGGTACGGATAAATATGACGGGACCCTTTTAATACGGTCGACAGCTTGCGCCATCTAACCGAAGCTTTTCGTTTCAACAATTACCTCCGAGTGATTTGGGGGTTATGATCGACAATGATGAAGAATTTTCGATCGCAACGTCACAACAACTGGGATCATCTAGGGGGCACTACGCGAAACCTGTAGGCACACGTGCCCTTTATACGTATCCCAGCTCCTGTGGAGTATGGCACTGTGGTATAACGCGCCCGCTTCATACGCAGCAGACCCAGAATCGAATCCGAGATCGCCGCGGCGGAGGGCGATCTTTTTCGAGCGTTTGGCGACGTCGACGACGGACGCCCTACGCCCTACCGGACCAACGACGGACGTCGTTTCCGGTGGTGAGTGTTGTAATTAAGAAACTTTGTTTGAGTCAACCATTTAGTCACTCAGACATCCAACCAGAAGACTATACATACAAGGCCAAAAGCATTGCGTTCCAACCGTCACACAGACATCGTCCTCGTCGTTTTCAAATCAGTCCCAGCTCGCGCAACAACACAACAGTACAACGGTGCGCCCTTTTTAGTGGCAGCGCCGATTATCATCAAACAAAGCGCGTGGCAATACGACACCGCGAATATAAGTCATGCTCTTATACAACACTTCCCCCCAAGCGAGATTAAAACTTCTCGTACATAAGCCGATCCGGCTTGCGCGTCGCACGAGTGCTACGCCTATAGGCACTACAGGTGACGATGTCCCAACCGGTCCCGGTGATGAGGCCATTTCAGTACTGCGCGGCGACACTTGCTCTGCGCTTACATCAACTACGGACTGTGTTCGATCAGGTTCGACATGACGCTCGTCTTGCGGCATGTCGCCACCATGCGGCAATTCCATGTGATAATCGGACATTTCGGCTGAGTCATCAGGCACCAGAAACGAACGTCGCAGATGATCTGCATGTACGAACGGTGTTCGTCTGTCTACAAAGACTAAGTACGTCATGGCCGATTTCACTTCTGTGATTTTTCCTGGTAGCCATTTCACAAGTTCACCACGAACAGTACGCACGAGTACGCGATCCCCTGCGGAAAATACTCTCGCTGGATCCCGGCGCTTTTTCGCGCTAAACACATCCCTCTCAACTTTGCTTTTACTGCTGCCTCCATGTTTGGCTTTATCAATGACAGCCTTGTACGAAGTTCACGTTTTAAGAACAGTTCGGCAGGAGTCTTCCCCGTGAAGGTGTGGGGCGTGGTTCTGTACGCGAACAGAAAATTGTCAACCCTGAGCTGAAGGGACCTCGGGCTTTTGTTTCGTTCACCCTCTAATAACTGCTTCAGCAGCGACAGCTTTACCGTTTGAACTGCGCGTTCTGCTGAGCCGTTCGATTGGGGATGGTAAGGAAGGGTCAGAGTATGCTTTACTCCGTTTGCCGACAAGAAATTCTCGAACTCTTTCGCTCGGAACTGTGGTCCGTTATCCGAAACAACCTCAGCTGAAATGCCATGACGTGCAAACAATGACCGAACTGTTTCGACAGTTTTCTGTGCAGTCGTCAGTGTCATTATCATTACCTCTAGCCATTTAGAGTACCAGTCGACAGCAACTAGAAACATCTTTCCTTCCTTTTCAGAGAAGTCAAGATGCACCCTTTCCCAACTGTTTGTGCACCACTTCCAAGGTGTCAGGGGTGTGGCCTGTTCAGCAGATCTTA
The DNA here is from genome assembly GCA_013358835.2 of Ixodes persulcatus. Classification (NCBI taxonomy): domain Eukaryota; kingdom Metazoa; phylum Arthropoda; class Arachnida; order Ixodida; family Ixodidae; genus Ixodes; species Ixodes persulcatus. The sequence continues at coordinate 674,176 of JABSTQ010011448.1, read as the reverse complement.
CGCTTTGACAAATTTCAGACTGTTCTACAGTCTGCTCAAGGCGACTGTCGATCTTAGGCCACCACACCATTGACCTTGCAAGTGCCTTCATGTTGGTTATGCCAATATGCTGTTCATGCAACAATGACACTACTTCACTTTCGAGAGACTTCGGACTCACCACTCTGTTAGCCCAAACTAGGCAACCGTCATCAACGGAAAGTTCAAATCGCCTTACGAAGAAAGGCTGCACTCTAAGAAAAAATGGAGGAAAAAGGTAGCAACGGCGCGTCTTCCTCCCTTCTCCTGACGCGCCTCCAAGCGGACATGAGAAGAAGGGAGGAACGAGACGTTTTTCTCCTTCTCCAGGCAGACGGGAGAAAGCTTTCGCCCTCCCAACTCATCTTCTTTCGGTTTCGTTTTTCGAGCACGTCGCGCACGCTGTTTAATAAATGTTGTTAAGTTGATTGAGCTTCAGTGGTAGCGAAGGCCGCCTGTAATTCCGTCTTCTAGTCCAAACGTGCAGAACATTTCGGTTGCATTGACGTTTTTACCACTAATTTTATCAAACGAGCACACGAAGCCGCTAGAAACAGCGAAGTTCCGGAGCAGTGCCAGCAGCGCTACGTACACTGGGTAAAATGGCTGTTTCTGGATTGCCACGCGGAACTACAGTAGCGGAACCACGCGGAACTGTTTCGACGTTTTCGACGTTATGGAAATCGCAGGAACTGCGTCCAAGGCAGGCAGGTTTTCCTGCCGGCTGCCTGGGTGCCTTCCGTGCTGAATTCGGTTCTGTTTTCCCGTGCCGAGTGCCAACCGGCGTTCCACGTGGTTCTGTATTTCTGCGTGTCATCAACATAGCAGCAACATCGTGTTGGCAGTGTTGTGCGTAGTGAACAGAAGACTGGTATTATCGCCGATGTGACCGTGTGTTCGCGTATCAGTGGTGCAACAACAAGATGAGATGACGTAAACTGTCGGGAATTGATGCCGCTGGTCGGGCCTTGATTGGAGGGGGCGGGGTGTCGCAGGTTGACATTCCGCTTTACATTAAAGAGTTTCAGACCACTTGAGGAATTAGGTGCAGTCGATCGACGTGCGGATAGTCATGTTGGAACGTTGGTCTGAACGGTAAGCTCCTATCGTACGGTGGCCAATGTGACTGTCGGTCCCCGGGAGAGATTGTGCTCTGGGGAAGAGACTGGACAGTACGAACTTATGACGGAACGTTCGTATATTTACAATGAACTTTTAGCATTAAAAATTAGAAAAAACAGGTAAAATTGAAAACAAAAAGCTATCCTTTATTTTGCTGTTTAAATATACTACGGTTCCTGGAGAAACTGTCCTCCAAGTGGCGCGGTGGAACGAGCGCTAGAAGTTTTCGAGCTCGCCACGGCGTAGCTGGCGTAGCTCCGTACACTTGCCGCAAGTCGCGGCTTTGACTGCATTCAAGTTGATCGAAAAGCGATTTCTCTGCCCGTGAAGCATCACTTCCAGCTGGGTGAATATCTGCTCTACAGAGATTAATTCAAGACGGCAATTGCAGCCGTGCGCGAACAGCACAAGTAGAAAAACAAACACTACAATATAAATAGTGGCTACGAAGTGCCGTGCGGGGAAACGAACTCATGGCTTGGAACCGCATTGGAGCGGCTCGATTTATTGGCTTTCAAATACTTATGGCATGATCGAGCGTTTTCTTTTTAATAAGAGATTCATCCCCTGAGCCATTAAAAATACTCTCAGATGTATGACATTGCTGGGAAAAAATCAACATGCTGTGAATAATTTTTATTGCTTAGGGAGTCACCGAAGAATTCCGTACGTTCAAAACGACCAGTATAAAAAGACTGAAACGCAGAGCTCGGGAGTAGTGATCGGGTTAGTGTGCTGTTGTATTGATGTTTGTATGTGCGATGCATGTGTATACGCTCAAAGTATGTTGAGCTGATGCTTGTAGTATGCCTAATGTGTCTATATGTGTGTATAAAAGGGGCTCCCGAAGATCGCGAAGCGCTATGGTGGCGTGAGAAAAGAAAATATTTTTTGTAGAACATGAATTGGGCGGTACCTAGCGCCCCCTAGCCTAGCTACTTGCAGTTACTCTGCTTGACCCTGCCGTCTGGTGGCAAGTGATTTAACCTCCTTTTACGCTACACGGCTACGCCATAATTTCGTGTTACCGTGCTGAAATGAGCCAAGAGGCTGCTTCGGACTTTCTTTTCTTAAGAGCGGTGTTTAGTTTCGCGGGCGAATGGTTTATCACTCCTCTGTGATGTGCCGTTGACGCAACGATTGACGAAGGAATTGTGGCTTGAGGAATAGCAAAGGTAAGACATAAAGTGCGCGAACTGGGTGCCGGTTGTCTCCGTTTAACATCGCAGTGCTGACAATGAGAAGACTGAGTGACTGCATGCTTTCGAAACGTAAGTTTCTTTACCTGCAGGGGGAAGCCGGCTTCGGAAATAAATACAGTTCGCGGAAAGCTCGTGTTACGTTTTTGTTTGCTGCTCTTCTCGCCCCGTACAATAGACTTAGTGTTCTCGTTAAGCCTTATTGAGCTCGATTTGCTCGATTCGTGGCCGCCATAATGAGATGCAGGCAACGGAGGAACTTTTGCTCCCCTGCTTTAGGGACGAACGTTTCTCCCTTTCTGCAGGAACATATGTATCAAGAGCGTTCCTCCCTTTAGGGAGGACTATACTGACCCTTTTTTTCTAAGAGTGTGGTATTTATTGTCTACAGCCTGTGGCCAGCCACGCCATGTCATCTCGCGTACCACGCTCAGGACCACGTCTTTCGTTGTTTCTCGCTCAATATCTTTTGCAGTTATCGGCAGTTCTTTGACAGGCGAAAAGTAAAATATTTCCTCTGCCTCGTCCATTGTATCTAACAGTGGTAGGCGCGACAAGCCATCGACGTTGCTGATCTTTTTTCCTGCCTAGTACAGAATACGAAACCGATAATTTGCTATGAACAGGACCCAGCGATGCACTCGAGCTGCAGCTACCGCACTTGTGTGATGTTTTATATCGAAGATCACCGTGAGTGGCTGGTGATCTCTGATCACGTTGAAGTCGCGACCATTAAGGTACCTATGGAATTTCTTAATTCCAAATACAATGGCTAGAGCTTCTCTTTCAATGTGCGCATAGTTACGCTCGGCAGGGGTCAAGGGTCGTGACGCGAACGCAATTGGTCGCTCTACCCCGTCTACGATGTGCGACAGTACTGCACCCAAGCCGTAACCTGATGCATCACACTTCAACTGAATTGGCTTCGTTACGTCATACAGTTCTAAGACCGTGTCTTGGCTTAGCAACTGTTTACATCACTCGAAGCTTCTGTCACATTGACTTGACCACTTCCATATGTTGCCCTTACGCAGTAACTGGTGCAGGGGTTCTAGCATATTTGCAAGGCTAGGCAAAAATTTGGCATAAAAATTTGCAATGCCTAAAAATGCCTTTAGCTGTGTCACGTTGTTGGGTTTAGGCACTTCTCGAATTGCCTTCACCTTGTCTGGTGTGGGATCTAGGCCATGCCTCTCTAGTTCGTGTCCCAGGTTTTGGACTCTTTGATGCAAGAACTTGCATTTCGCCACATTTACGAGGATACCGTGCTCACCCAAAGTCTGAAGCACTTGTTCGGTTCGGCACTCTGCTGAGCTTCTTTTTCAGCACTCTGCTGAGTCTTTGCCAGCGATCAGCACGTCGTCTAAGTAACAAGCTGTGCCAGGAATATTTTGCAAAACCTAGTCCATTACAGCCTGAAGCATAGCGGGTGCGCTTGCTACGCCATACTGTAATAGCCGAAACCTAAACAGTCCCATGTCTGTATTAATCGTGAGCAACTCTTGTGCCCGCTCGCCCAGTTCGAGCTGCAGGTAGGCCTTTGACAGGTCTAAGACGGTGAACACGGTTCCTCCAACCAGGGACGCGAAGATGTCCTGAAGTGGCAGCGGATAGTGGCCCACTTCAATTGCCTGATTTACAGTGACTCTGTAATCCCCACATAGCCTTAGCTCTTTTCTGTTTTTCTTAAGCACGATAACTAGCGGTGTAGCCCAAGCACTATGCCTGACCCGATGCGTGACACCAGCTTTTTCTAAATTCTTTAGTTCTTTTTCCACTTGCTCGCGCAAGGCATATGGTACGGGTCTAGCCTTACAAAAGACTGGATTCGCATTCTCTTTCGTTACAATGCTTCTTGTGAACCCTTTGATGGCACCGTAACCTGGCTCAAACACATCGCGGTACTGCTCTTTTAGTCGTTTTTCTGCATCCGCAGTTTTCATCTGCCCGACGTCTTGCACGTTCAGCACAATTTCGTGTTGCAACTCTTGAACGGCGTCATGCAGATTTATCTTGATTTTTGGAAGCCAGTCACGACCCAGGAAAGTCGACATGCGTGCTCCTTTTTTATGTTTTGCAATCAGCAGGGGCAGGTGGTAACTTTGGTCACCGTAGCGTACCTCAACCTGAGCTAGTCCCTTTACACCAATAGAGGTACCATTGTACACTCCGAGATTAACGTCCTCATTTCGGTACGTTAATTTAGGGAAGTTCTCGCCGAAGTCTTTCTCTGTCATGATCGTCCCAGCCGCTCCTGTGTCTAATTCCATAGGACTTTCATTGCCGTTTACCTTTACTTTTACGATTATGGAGGGCGGACCTCCATCTTTGTTCGCACGACAAATAGTTAGCAAATATTTTCAGATATATTTTCGTTAACCTGGTGTACGACCTTTGTCTTACACATTTTCGCGACATGACCTGGTTTCGAACACTTGTAACAGTTGCTTTTCAAGAAAGGACAACTCACTGGTGCATGCTGTCCACCGCATCTGTGACACGCACGAACAGTCTCTGTTTCCCTCTTCTTTGCTTGCCCCTTTTAACAGGCTGTCCGCTCGCTGCCTGAGGTACTTGGCTTCTTCGTGTGCTGTTTGGCTGACTTGGATGCTTCTTGCTGCCAGTTAACGTCCACGGCACTTGCGGTGGCAGCATTAGATAGAATTTCTCGTGTGTCCTTCTGCGCTGCTTCCATGGCAGTGGCTATGTTGCAGACACGCTCCCAGGTGACCTCGTTGTCAGGCAGGGCAAGAAGACAACATCGAATTGAGTCCGTCCGGAGGCCAGCAATCAGTCGATCATGGAGAGCTTCTTGCAAGGAACTTCCAAACAAGCACGTCATGGCGAGTCTCTTTAGCTCGACAATAAACTGTGCGATGCTTTCGCTCGACTCCTGGTTTCGTCGATAGAAGCGATAGCGTTCAGTAACGATCGAACGTTTTGGCGCGTAATGCTGTTGTAGCACCGCCACAGCCTCTTCATACTTGACTTGGGTTGGCGTCTTCGGCAGTAGCAGATTACGCAGTTTTACGTAGGCCTTTTCCCATAGGACTGTTAAGAAGACTTGCAACTTCTTGCTTGCGTCGATTCCATTTGCGTTTACAAACAGCTCGAACCGTACGGTGTAGACATTGATGTTGCCTGAGTCGGGGCAGTACTCTGGCAGCTTTCCTAGGGTGGTAGTCATGGTTGGCGTCTTGAGTTTATCCCATCCTCGTCGCCATTTGTTGTAATTAAGAAACTCCGTTTGAGTCAACCATTTACTCACTCAGACATCCAACCAGAAGACTATACATACAAGGCCAAAAGCATTGCGTTCCAACCGTCACACACACATCGTCCTCGTCGTTTTCAAATCAGTCCCAGCTCGGGCAACAACACAACGGTACAACGGTGCCCCCTTTTTAGTGGCAGCGCCGATTACAATCAAATGCACGGCACGCGCGATTGATGCAGGAAAACAAAGCGTGTGGCGATACGACACCGCGAATATACGTTATGCTCTGATACAACACTGAGAACAACCAATAACAGCTATCGCTGTAAAAAAGTCATAACTGCGCGCCGGCTGCTTACAGCGGTGCATAGACACTCACTTCTATGCACCGCTCCCCAGTTGGTATTTCCGCAAGGTCCCTTATACTACTTAAACTAACTCCGGTTCAATTAAAGCTCCGACGGCAGCTGGCGCAACGATTCGGTAGAGACAATCAAACAGCACCTAAGTTAATCATGACGGCACTGATCGTTTTTGTGTGCTTCCAACCACAAATTAAACCAATCACACAAAGTCAATGACCGTAATCCCGCGCTTTTATGCGCACGTGTGTGTGTGTGTATGTGACTGGTTCAGTCGCCAATAGTAAAACCCACAGATACAACGAGATTGGTTACATTCGATCGAAACGTCGGCTCAATTAAAATTAAAGTAAAACTTTTTTTTTATTTTATGTACCGAACCCGACCATCCACTTTGCTGCAGAGCGTAAAATCAACCAATCACTACCGTTTACGCATGAAAGTGGGAAGCTTCTGGAGTTGGCATGACGCCACTAGGGGTGGAGCCAGAAGTGTGGAGGGACATGCCCCCAACAATGACAAAAACCACACCCTCGGCTGCCAATGTGAAAGAACACGCCACTAGCTGGGACCAAAACAATTGTTGTTTTGGTCACCGTTGCCTGTCGCCTCCAGAAGCTTCCTACCTCCATGCGTTTAGGGAAGGGGATCAGACAATAGCCAGGCACCGATAGCAATTAGACCCCAGCGCAGATAGCGCATTCGAATCAGAAAGCTATCGGGGCCTAGTCAATCGCTGGTATCCTTCCGTAAACGATAATGATGGGCGTCCTCGCGTCTTGCGGGAAAAAGAACTACCTACGAGACTTTACGTTGCGCATTCTTACAACTATAATTACGCTTCGGCCCACGCTAATCCACAGGCACGGCAAAAAAACAATTATCCATTAAGTATGGCTTAAAGGGAAGCTGGGGAGCTTCTTGAAAAAAATGAGTTAGAAGTGAATTCTAGTGCATTTTTACCCCGTGAACCCGAATACTCAAACCATTTGCTGCGCAAGTATTGTTAAACGCGAGAAAACGCGAAAGAAAGTCGCTGTACGTGACGTCATCGACGGATCTTTTGGCTGCCCAAGGCTAGGGAGGCGGGGCTTCAGCCCTATTTTGAAAATGCTCTTATGGCTCTCCGGCGCGTCGCACTGAAATATAATTGTGATATCTGTTATTCTAACGGCAAAATGAACGCAATTCAAGCGTTTTTTTCTCAAACGCAGAAGTGCCCCATCTTCCCTTTCATGCATCGCGCAAACAAATGAGCACGACGCGGATTACGCGCTTCCCGTTAAACGAGGAACTCCGACGATTCCTGGAATTCGGGTAAAGCTTCCAATACGCGCTGGGAAGCTCCGCATGTGCGTAGGAGCGTCCTACCGCATGGTTCTAGTTTAGGGTACGCTTCGCGAACTTTTGCCTTCGGCCGCTTATTTCTTTCGTCTTGTTGTTGTTATGTTTGTCTGTGTGTTTGCGTGTGTACGTGTGTGTGTGTGTTTGTACATGTGTGTATGTTTTTAAACAATTGCCAGTAGTTGTTTTGCTTGTTTGATTTTTGTAAGTCTGCAAGGCGTTGGCGCTGAAAATACCAACTTAACATAAATACCGGCGTGACGCCGTCTGTTTGAGTATCGCATGCGAATACAGCCTTTTCCAACTGTTATCACAAACGCGAAAAAAAATGACGATTCCCTAGTTCGTGGTCGCATGTGCGGCTCGTGATTTTCCGCCGAAAAGAGTTACTGCGAATCCCCAAAGCGCGTTTCAAAACCAAGTAAAAATAGATTTCAGCGTAAAAAAGGCAAGTATTTGGACTGTCTACACAAGGCACGGACGCAAATCGCTTTAAAGTAAGAACGAGCTTATTTCATGCTGAGTAGAATGCACGGTGCGCCAAGTGCACCAATCAGTGGAGAAATCCTGGCAATCTGACGGCGCGCTTAAAATGTGGAATCTGCGTAGTAGCTCCGATCGCAATTTAGAAACAGAGCACAATCCGCATCTCGTAATTCGGTAGTCTATCTGCGAACACCTTCGATTTAGATCCCGCGCGTTCTAAGCGTCATTAGACGGAAGGGTATTGTCGACCCTAAGTCTGCTTTCCTAGCTCCTTCTTCACTCAAAAAACAAAGTTCAAACATTCAACGTATTCACGCAATCCTGGAGATCCACCAAAATGCTTTGGTTAAGGGGCACATTATAGCGCTACAGTGGGTGCCAGGACATTGCGGGATTACTGGAAATATTTGTGCAGACAACGCAGCCAGAGAAGCTCACAAAAAGACTTCTACCTTCCTCATTTCACTTTCGAGAACTGATTCAAATACCGTCACTCGAACAATCGGCAGTGAATAACAACGTCGTTATAGACAGACCCACATTATTATTAAAAATACCTAAAAGAAATTGACCCCAAATTAGAATTTTTCATGCCAAGAGGTGTCTCAGGGGCTCAAGAAACAACAATTCATCGACTGTGTCTCAATGTCGCGTATAGGAAGACATACGCATATCTTATTGGCAAAAAAAAATCCCCCATGTGCTTTCATGTTCTTCACCCGAAGATACTGACCATCTATTGTGTATATGCAAGAAATGCGATTCTGAAAGAAAGGCGTTAAAAATACAGCTAGGACTAGGACCAAATGAAAAACTTGATCGCTCCACCTTCTTGAGCCTTGGTCAAATTCTGGAGACGCACATAAGGCCACGAAAGCACTAATTCATTTTATATCTCATACTCGACTATTCAAGCTGTTAAAAAAATGTGATGTATTTAATGTAAATATGTATTATTTTGTATAATTTTAACTCCTATTTTTGTTCTTTCCTTTTTTGTTCCCAACCCTACCCCCGTCTTATTAGCGAAGTAGCAAATCAGCTTTTAAGCAGGTTGATCTTTTCGTGACTGTAAATAAACAACTATTCCCTCTCTCTCTAGAAGGAAGGGTATTTTTCCCTGGGAGAGAGTAAATACAGTTTCCGATTTTTTTCCCCTAAAGATCTAACATAGCTTTAATTTATTACGTTTGTCTATATTTAGTTTGCATTTTTTATGCGTAGGTCTATGTAACGAGTTTATATTTTAATGATTTTGAAGCAAACGTTCATACCCTATGTGCGTTCAGTGGCGATGTTATGCTGTAAGTAACTGTTATAAATACAGGAGCATGAATTAAGTATCTTGGTCACATATGCGAGCACATCGGGTTACTGTTTCTTAAAATTTATCAATATAATCATGATCCTTATTATCATGTGGCGCTGTGGTTCGTTGGCCGCATAATGTTTTGTAGCGTCGTTCTCATTCAAAAGCTAATTTGCGGCTGCGGCTCAGCAATAGAAATGGTCGGTTGCCGAATATTCAGTACGCACACGCGACTATACCCTCGCGTACTGTTGACAACAGTATTTTTTTTTTTCTTACTTGTTTTTCCACACGAGTGCGTTGATCGGCATCGTTCCACGTTAGCAACCAACTAATTATCCTCCATTCACCTCTCGCTCTTTCTTTTTCTTTTTTTTTTCCCTTTCTCTTTCTTTCTCCCCTTCCGCTTTCTTAATGCGAGGTTTTCTCCTGCCTGTAAAAGATTTAAGACGGAACCAATGTTTTTATTTACTCTTGTGTGACACAATTTTTGCATTCACGAATTAACACTCTTTGTTAACGTGTTTAGTGAGGCCGTTCCTCAAAAACTGATTTGATAGTCTAATAGTAATTATAGCGTATGAAGTGCCTCTTGAAAAAAAAAATATATAAAATATTCTAGAATTCTGCCTGAACATCAAAGCTTCTTGCTAGTATTATCGAGTGCTCCAGTTGGTGAACGGAAAAGAAAAGGGCGCTAAAAGCGATTCTCGTTTTTGAACCGGCTCCTTGAAATAAAATTTACACCGTTTTCAAGATATATATTACTATCCACAATAAAAAAGTGCGGACAAGCCGCTCTGTAAAATGAGTCACATTTTGTTTTTTTAATTAGCGTTTTTTTTAAGAGAGCGTAAAAACCAGCTTTGTGTTAGACACCAATAAAAATCGACCGCTGTTTTTTTTTGTTTTTTTTTAAGGTTATAATTTTGATGGTTCAAAACATCACAGTACTTTACTTTTGTTTTTACTCCTGTGCCATTCCCTTAGATACCCTGACGATACAATAGATCTACTATGTATTACAACAAAGGCAGCTGGGGATGCAAATGTTTTTGACCCTATGTGTGCATGCGGTGGAACGCAGCATGTGCACATAAACATAAAATGTGCCTATGTTTTAAAGAATGTATAAACAAAAATACATCAAACTGCTAGAACAACAAATCAAAACTTTCTTCTGCACTTGTTTTTATGCATTTATTATATGAGCAGAACGCGTGACTTGAACCAACTAGTTTACATCTGCAGGATTTTGCCGATTGGAGAAAAACACGCATAACAACGCACATCTCGAACGAAAACATGTGTACTATATTTGCCAACGGCCCTTGCAAAGACAAACTGCTGAGCACACAAATTAACTGACCCAATCCGGATATAGGAGCTTCCTTGAGTCTGGGCAACCGGGGTAAAACTCTCTCGATGAGATGATAGCAAGACGTCCCGAGGAACGGGCGGGACAGAGAAGAGCTCACCCATCTTTGCCGCTCTGAAGCTGTTTCCCTTGGGGATGTGCTGGATGTCGAAGTTGAGCGTGATGTTGGGCAGCAGGGTCTTGTCCTTGTTGATCCGGATCACGGCGTACTTGAAAGCGAGCTCCATTGCTGAAGACCTCTGGTCGTCAGTGAATAGGGCTCCTGCGACACGCAAGAAGCGATGCAATTAGGGCTGATTGGGATTTTCAGGGCTGCGTAGGAGAACTAAGAGTAAAGACATTAAGCGGAGCGTCTGTATGTGACCTACAGACAGACAAAATTTTCACAAAGTTGAAGCCCTCGATTGCATTCCCCACCTGTGTTTTAGGGCATAAAAGACTGGATTCCGCTCTGATTAAGCATTTGATGCTGCTTTAATTTCTGCTGGCCTACTCTGCAACGCAGCGCATAATATAAAGAGCGAACTTTATGGACTCAAGCCATGTTTTGCCAAATATCTAGCCACAAATAGTTGTTGAGAATTCTTAATCCGAGAGGACATAAACTCCTGACAGAAAAATGCCATCTGCGGAGATTTAATTTTCGCAGCGAACCGCTATCTTGACCTTGTGTTTGGTTATGTTCGTTTTTATAGAACGCAATGATCGTCTGTAGGCGTGTTCTGCAGGGAAGTTGACGCGCTGGCCTCATTCGTATACAGTGTGTTCCTTACTCGAGTAAAGACCGTTTATATAAAAACAAACTTACGCACTATTTTTAAAACAATACATTCAAAGCACATTTCGTCTCGCTTTGTAGATCCATACATCCTTCTTTTTTTATGTACGTACCGTAATGCAATATTAGCAAACTCTGGCTCCGACAGAGAGAATATTAGAGCTTAAAACAGGGACACCAAACTCGAGCAAATATCTGCGAGTTCGCTTTCCTGCAGAACAAAAAAAAAAAAAAAAACAATCACGGTACAATACAAAAAAAAAATCTCGGCGAATGATAAAACTTTATTCGACTCGACGAAAAAAGATTGCGAAGGGACAAGAAGTAAGTCGTTTTGCTTGTTCGCTGTTACTGCTCCATCTCGTTTTTCCAATTTAATATTTTGACGCGTCAATGCCTAAATATAGATGACATTTAACATGTTAGCTAAGTTGTAGAATCAATAAATTCTAAGTGATACCAGTCATACTATTTTTTGTACTTCAAGTATGTCAATAATTAATATTTTAGGAGAAAGTAAGCGTACCGCAATTTCAGTGGCACATACTCGTCGGCTATAGTTCAGAGCACTTGACACTCACATATGCAATGTTACCCAAATATTTTCTTGAAAGCAAAATTTATTGTTCTGTATCGCTTCACGTTAACATTTAACATGATAACATTTAACATATCAGAGCTGGAGATTCTGAATGTGCGTTGCTTAAATAATACTTCACTTTCTATTGTTACCCATAAGTTGCGTTCAAGAGTAGAACTTATTTACTGCTATGCGTGGCTATAGAAGAGGTGGAGGACATTGATTGTATAGAGCATGAATCACAAAAACATGAGCGCCAATTAGGCAATCTACTTAATTTACTAATTTTAGTAACTCGAATTATCGGACAATCGAGAAACTCAGTCCCTTTAAAGGCGTGACTACACTAGACAACAAAATAAAGGTTATATAAAATATATAAAACTTCCATCATAAAGAATCAATAGAAGAAAGCAACCTATCTAAAAGAACTAACCCCCATTTCCTGCCATCAGTATTTCTTCACATCATTCCGAACAGTGAAGTCGAAAACAATTTTGTTAAAGTATATTCCTAAAATTGTTAAAAAAAAATGTATGATAACAAATTGGAGTACGGTGAAATATAAAGTGAGACGACTTTGACAAATATTAAATTGATAGATATTATCGCGATCGAAACCTTTTCGGAAAGAGCCTCAAGTTTCTAGCTTTTTGAAGCAGCGGGGTCCCTCTAATGTTTTCTTCGAGAAGCGTTCCGCGAAGACCCAAACTCTAAGACTTTTTTTTTCTTTTTGCTCCCAAATGTTTTTTGAAAGAAAATTTCCTCGACACAAGCAATCCACCGAGTTTCTCGGAATTATCACAGATACTGAAAAACAAAAATAAAAAAGGTCTCAGAACGCTGTGGTTCTAAAAGAGATGAAGCAAAATTTGTCAAATCACTAAGTTCAAATGAAGCCGTTCTCTTTAAATCCGTTCGAGCACAAAAATAAAAGCGACCGAACATAAAAGAGAACAGAGCAGCCACCGATCACTGCGAATCACCCATGTATACATATGTCAACTGTGAAAAAAGAATAAACGTTTCCCCAATAACGAAACGCAACATAAGTGCTAAAAAACTAACAGCACAAGCAATGTGCATTTCATAATACCAATTCCCACATTGTTTCCTTACTAAAACAGAACGAGACAACGAAAATTTATTCTACTAAAGAACTGCATTTAAGAAACGCTAACCACCAGCTCCTGATATAAAGGTATTTAAATTTAAAAAATATTCGATGTTAAAAAAATTACAAAAATTATCTAAAAAAACGTAAATGATAATTTAATAAATTCAAAGCGAGGCATCATTCGCTTGTTCCGCTGTCGTACTTAAAGCTTAGCAGAGCGAGTCCGAACATATCTCTCTATAAAAAAAATATAATAAAGCGCATTTCGAGAAACGAGAAGAGTACGAAGGGGAAGAAAGGGCGACTGGTGAAACTAGAAACAGGACGACGAGGATGTTGTCTTTGTCCCCACGATTGCGCCCAGCAAAGCGCCGACATTTTTTGGCGTGGCTGACGTTTCCCATTTGGAATCGCCAGTCGAGCGCGAAAAACGTTTACAAGCCAGCCTCGAATGTTTTGCTTCGCTCCTTTCTGTTTTTTCTTGATTTTATTTTATTATTCCTTCCGCGCAGTTTGCTTTCCTTTTTTATCTGTTTTACTTTACCCCAAGCGAAACGTGCGTGTATTTCTTGCGAGGATCTTCATGTCGTCGAGATATCGCCTCTCCTATACTGCGGCTTCTGCCGCGATCTTCCGTAGCTTAAGAAACAGTGTGTACAGCCTATAGTCTGCTTCACTAATCTTTTTTTTTTTTTTTCTCACTCGGGCGTAACTTTTGTTTGTTGTATGTTTGGTTTGTTTCTTTCTTTCTGACAGCAAAAAGGGGGATTGTTGTAGAAGAGGGTTCTCATGAAGCCTTATGAAACGTCTCGCCGATCGGGGAATTTTCGACGCTGAAATTAAGTCGGTATTTACTCGTCGAAGCTACTTTTCCGTCTTAAGGGCTTGGCAGGTCACCGACGTGATTGTCTTTCGATCTTCTCTGTAATGGTACTTTAGCCGCTTCGATCTTCCCTGTTTCGATATTTTAGACGCTTCGCCGAGAAGGGCGAGCCATGGTACGCATATACTTAAAGGGTAACTACCTTTCGGATTTGCATTTCTGACAGCCTTCGAAATTTTCGTGCCCACCATCTGAGACAGTTCTCCGAGCTGCGAATATTATATTAACATTTGAGTTGGTTCGCGCAGGAATGCGAGTAAAATAATAAAGTCGCCTCCCGGAATACAAAAGTATATGTTGCTAATGATAGGTGTGCACGTGGGCCACGCAAACAAAGGATAAAAAAAGGGGGGGGGGGGGTCCTTCCCTGGCAAGGAGGAATAATGTAGGGTTGCATGGCAATGTGCGCACTTTCAAACATCCAGTGCCTACGCGCTCCCATAAAGCACTTGGAGGAGCGATTTGCTGCAATCTACGAAAATCACTCGCGGAATGACGAGAATAAAAATTCGTTTTTACTTAAAACAGTATGAGCTGTGGCACTCACTGCCCATGACGTTTTACTTGCTTACGTCACGCGCAGTGTCAGATGATTTTTTCTGGTGTTTATGTTATAATTTCAGCCGACTTCATTTTACGTGGATTGAAGCGATTCGCTCTCCCCAAATACTTTGAGCGAAACTAACGCACATTTTTCTTAGAGCGACCATTTACTATATGTCATATAGTACGTACAAAGTCATACCATGCTAAAAGCCAGCTACTTATTAATAATTGCTTTGAATAAGTCAATTTTATGTTAGCAAAGGAATCTGTTGAAGTGTTGTTGATGTTGTTGATCTCTTATTTGTGTGCACATTAAATAAGAATCACTTAAATTATCATTTAATTTAAAAATATGGTACGTTAAAACGTTTTGCCAACTCGTTTCCAAAAATTAAATGTCGACTGAACGGCACCTATTTACGGTAAGTTGTTTGACAAAGCTGACTTTCGCTTTACAAAACAGAAAAGTTGTAACACGGTCTTTAGATATTTTTTTTTCCTGCACAGGTTTTTTTATATAATGGGAAAGCTTTTCCCTCCGAGATAACGGAATCATCATACTACTGCTCTCGGTGGAAAGCGGACGAAACCAATGCTTTCTGAGGAGGGCCAGACATAGAAACATCATAAAGACGTCATCTCTTGACTTCAAGTATTCCTAGGTGTTCGAAATGGCTGCGTTTATTCCCTTGCGTTTTTTAAAAACATTGCATAAAACTGTAACCTAAACAGCGTCGTTATAAATATGCGCGAGAACGACAAAGCACAAGGGATATCACCTGCCAAACGCTGCTTCTTGCAGACTCTGGGAGCGAGAATTCCGAGAGATAATAAAGGACTGGTTGTGTCATCTACTTACAGCAAACTTTACTCGTATGGTGTCAACGTGCATTTCTGTCCAGAACTATGATTTATGTATGCTTCTACTGTTGTACAGTAAATTGAGAAACGAGCTGTCACATTTTGGCTTTATTACTACAAAAGCTTCCAAACGGTTTCTTACCGCTCTTTCGTTAATCAGGTGACACCTGTAACCTGAAAATATTCCTAGGGTTGAAGTCGATGGAGTTAATAGGACAATGCCACATTTAATAACGATGATAACAAACACCGGATCAAAAAGCTAAACATCATAAACTATATGAGATTGAAAGAACGCAAAATCGGCCACACTAACCTATAAAACTTTTAAAGAAACGAAAGAATAAATTACAAACCAATCTCCCTCAAGTTCCCCAATCCTCCCCAAGCTTGTATCTACACATATAGCCTTCTATTAATACCTATCGTATGTTTCTCACAAACGAGTCAATTAAATGTTTCTAAAGGGTGTTTTTACCATACTGGCGATCCAATCAATGATGTATTACAGTATAGTCCTACTGGAAGAACGCGTTGGACATGCATTTTTCAATGTGATCGTGTTCAGGAGTTCAAAGTGCAAAACTTATAGTGGGTATAATGCGTACCATTATATATATAAAACAAAGTCGACAGAGAAGGAATATAACTTGCTGAAACAAGGAATAAGAGTTTAAAACAACAAGAGGGATATTTTCAACCTCGCACGTACTCTACTTTACAACCACTAGCCGTTTCTGCCCAAAAGCAAACAAGCGATTCTCTACCATCTTCTTAACCGAAAATTTAATTGTCCTTCTCTCAGATCACTCTTTGTTCTCCCCATTAGTCTTTCGGCTAAATACGATCACCCCTCTAAAATTAGCAAATTTATTTTATTTATATCATTTATTTTACCGGACAGTCATCTCGCGATGCCTTCGAGGAAAATTAATGATCGGAAAGAACAAACACCGAACGGCCTTTTTGTCTTTCTTTTTGTTTTTGTTTTTATAAACACCTTTTTTAGGTTACATGGACGTAGTCATTGACAATTTCACTAATTATTTATATAGACCCTCAAATTCTTCCGCAAACACACTAAAGGTCAGAGCCCGAAGCCAAACCTACCGGACCAACGAGCGCTATCCAGAGTCGGTCAGCTCATATCCTCGAGCGGCTTCGAAACACGACGCAAAGATCGAATTAATGCAACAAAAAAAAAAAAAACAGAACACTCTCTTGGCCATTAATTTATTTGATCATTGGCTGATTATTTTGAATGAAAAGGCATAAGGTCCTACAGCTCCCGACAGCTTAAGAAAGGACGGGGCGAGGCGCGTTCCCAACATCTTATATTGTCGCTGGGTAACCCATGATGCTTCGGCATACTCCGATAAGATCGCTGGAGAACTAATCGCCGAAGAACAAATCATACTGCCAGTGACTACGCGGAGGGACAGTTCGTCTGCTTCTTGCGCAGTGGTTGTGGTGACGTCAGAACGCCGAGCTCTGATTGGCTCTGGCTGGACGGATAGTGGGTAGAGCTAAATGCTAGCTACGTCCGGGTCTACCCACTATCCTTCCAACCGGAGCCAATTAGAGCTCGGTGTTCTGACGTCACCACAACCACTACGCAAGAAGCAGACGAACTTGAGCTCCGCATTCGCCTCGAAGCCCGAATTGAATTTAGGGGAAGCGCTCTCGTTTCTCCGTGGTTCTCTACGAGGCACGTGAAGATTCCTTGTGTCCACAATGCGGGTGGAGACAAAGCATTCACACGGACAGAGTACGGCCGAGGATATATATGAGCACGAGCTCTTAGCAGTTCATTCCTGTGCGCGAGCGCTGGGGTGGCGCCTCCCGTGGGTTGGCCCTCGCGTCCGTAGCGGTTGCTTTGCTCCGAAGTTCGTGTAAAACAAAGTGTAGTTCCGCTTTTTACCACATCAGCCGTGCCGATCGAATCTCGAAGCGAATGCATGCGAAGCTCTTACTGCTCTCATTTTATTTTCTTTTTTCTTATCATGTATCTAAATATTATTTCAAAATGCTGCGTTATTTGAGGGTTTACATTTTTGTAGTCTTTGTGTAAAACCTATTGAATAAAAAACATCTAAGTTAGAGCAGAAACATAACAAAGTTTTTTATCTTCGTTATATTTACTTTGATTTTCACCATAATTCCTCACCAACTATTTTCTTTTTTAATTTTGAGCGACCCACAAAGAGCTTGATGCCTCCTTAGTGGTGCACTTATCAATGTCAAATAGTAGTCTAATTGTTCAATACATCGCTTCACCTTCTACTACGCTTATACCTTACACCTTATACCTTACACTCTCAGGAAAAAACAAGTTTATTCTTACACCCCTTGTCCCGTATAAGAGACCCCAAATCTTCAGTTAGATGTACAGTGCAGTGACATTGAACAGACGTCCCTAAATTACACGAGCAGCTAAATAGCCGAGAGCTATAACTTATTAAAGTTGAACGTGCGTGTTACTGACAACAAGAAAAACAAATAATCGGGGTTTTCTTGGCCCGACTGAAAAACCTCAGTGTTTTTTTTTTTTTTTTTTTGTTTCTTTCAGTACTATTTGATACGTACTTATGCAGTTCAAGAAGTTACATCCCACCGTCACCAAGCCCCTCCTAAACCTTGAGGCCGTCTGTTCGACGTCAGTGCGCCGTACGTCGAACTGAAGTTTTGGGGTGCATTATATGAGAAAGGGTGTAAGACGACATTCTTTGTTTAGAGTGTATACTATACTTCGCTTCACCTTAAGATTAGGCGCAGCGAACACTACGAGCTAATGCGACCAAGCAAACAGCCTTAAAAGTGTACCATTGTGGTGTTCGTTGTGTTTTTGTGCGTGCTCTATCATCTCTAAACCCATCATAAACCAAAAAAAAAAAAGTCCTAATCATTTGCGCTTTGGACACTGCCATAGATTGGTTTCATTAGCTCGTAGCATCGGCTGCGTCTGAACTTAAAAGATGCAGGATGTGGTGCATCTAGAGCATGATTTCGTCGCTCTTCAGCCACCGGGACGACGGCCGTCATGTGATTTTAGCCCAGCGTTTCGTGAACCAGGTTTTACAATTAAGCACAAACGCATCTCCGAATGCGTGTTTTTCTTTCATTTTCTCGGTGGCCGTACATTCATACTCAGCGATATGCCCACGCTGTACAATTTATTACCAACATTATAAATGCACATTGATCTCGGAGTCCCGAATTGCAAAAACCAATGGGTTTTTTTTTTTTTTTTTTTTTTTTTTTAAGTGGGGAGTTGAGGCCGGATATGATGCTTCCGGATCGAAGCAACAGCTATATGACGGTGACTGGAAACATGTTGTACGCGCCAAATCCTTTCCAACTACTCGTATTTAGACCGTTCCTTCGGATTGTTTGTATTTCTGTTTGACGACTTATCGTTATTGCATATAATTACAAAAACAAAACCCGAGACCGAGGGTAAAAGAAAAGGACGACACAAACACGAAGTCTCGTAGACAGTCTCGTGGATATTCGTAGCTACGTTCAATTTACACCGGCTCGTTTGCGCACTTACGTTTTGTTGACTGATTGATATTGTCTAGCTACGATCGCAATAGGTTACCCGCTGCGTTTTAGCCCTTGGCGAGTTTACTGAGGTATGATATAGGTCGTTGAATTATGACTACTTATTTTCTTAAAGAACTTAACGCGATTCATTGCAGGGCTATCAATCGTCTCCTGATAAACTTGCAAATATACATTTTAGCCAGTGTGACTCGAGTGGTCACCAATCTTATCAATCTGTAGATGAACAGCTGACCGCTCATTATTTCTTGTGCTGTGAGAGCAGATTCTGGTGATATTTCGGAAGCGTCTATAAAGCTAAAACCATCGTCTTCGACAGGTGAAGATGGTGTGTCCGATTTTATTATCAAAGGATGTGTTCATTCCCATTTTGAAACGTATTTGTAACCTTTCATTAAATTCAGGGGTTGTTGCCCGAATTCTGAAAAAGGGTGATGCCTCTGCTGTCACTACCGTTCTGTTTCCTTGCTTTGTGGTTTTTTTAAGGTTTTCGAGATGGTTGAGCTTATCTGAATGATTTTTTTTTTTATTTCCGCCAAAAATGAACACTTGCACAGCAGGATTTTTTAAAAGGTAGGCCGTTTAACATCGATTTCTATACCTTTTTAGATTACTATGCGCCTTTTTGATATAAATAGAGGACGATTGAATACGATTTATTTTGGTATGTCAAAAGCATTTGACAAAGTCAGTCATTAACTCCTCTTGCATGAATTATTTGTGTATGGTGTTTCTACAGAAATATTAACTGGATGAAAAGCTTTTTTTCTTCTTTTCTTTTCGCGCAAACACTGTTTGGGTTGTCGACTGTTGCACTCAAGTGTTTTCTTGTTGTTTTTTGCTGTTTTGTTTTCAACTCCAGGTGTACACCAAGGATTAATTCTGGGTTCTCTTTTGTTTTTGATTTTTATAAACGATATAGCGTAGTGTGTCAAACATGCCGATCTGCTTCTATTTGCTGATGACATTAAGCTCCTTAAAAGTGTAAATTCTCTTGTCGACTGTGATAGCATACAGGATTTTGTGTCACGCATTTCAGAGGGGTGTAAAAATAATCACCCCCTGCTTAAAGGGGTGATGGCACGAAAATTAAACGGATAGATTATTCTTGAAATGGAATGCTCATAGGCTACTTAGAATATACATCAAGCTACGCGATTTTTAGAGCTCTGGTATTTGCAATAATATATTTAAGAAATTTTCGATCATTTTCATCTGGCGACCAGGCAACACTGCCCAAGTTATTCACGCCATGGTGTCCATAAACCACGTGATCATGAACGCTCTATCATTCTAGGCGCACCCATGATCGTCCAAGCTCTCTCCTCACCGTGGTACGATCGAAACCGCTCACGCAACTCGGTAACCCGAACGCTATTGTAGCCCACGCCCCCGGCCCGTTGACCTGTCAACCTGCATGCGACTGCGAGATATTCGGACGACGGTGACCACGGCGAGTTCGTCCGTAACTTGCCGTCGTTGGAGCTGGTCGCCAGCGGGTCGCAGTCAAGATGAACAGCTTCCAACATCTCTTGATAGCAATCACTCTCATCGCTGCTGCGATCAATGTCGAACACTTTGACAAGGCGAGCGATGCCGTAGACGCAATCGTCACGGGCTGCATGCTCGAAAAGCGGAAGGTAAACGAGGAAGCTGAAGCTCGAGACTTCAAGAGAGCCAAGTTTGTGAGTGCGTGCAAGGAGACACCGCACTAGAGGCTGGCTACGTAGCCAGCCTCCCACTCCTCCTAGATCCGCCCCTCCGAGGGACCCACATATAAATTGATTTCTCCACTAAACTATCGCACAATTTTCATAACACATTTAGCAGGATTATAAAAACATACAGTGGGTCCTAGAAGTATTGTTATCTCCTATTTTATTTTTGGCGTGTCATAACCCCTTTAAAAAGGTATCCCGGCGTTTCGCTTACGATTTCCGATTTGTTCGAAAATTTCTTAACAATATCAACAAACATAGTTGACATTGTATCCATAATATTAGGTTAAAACTTTTTTCGCGAAGTTATTGAACTTACAATTTTATTACTCAATATGTTCTTTGTTTTTGTTTTTTTTTGCAAACTGAATGTTAACTGGCAGCATCGAAAAAGCGACGCCATCGCCAGGCAGGGGTTCGCACTTTAGACTGTATAATTTGTTCCGAACTGATATCAAGCAGTTTTTTTGTGTCAAATGAATGCTTTGGAAGTTCACTTAAGTACCCGTGCACCAGCGTGAAACAAATGATTGGCATAGTCTATTTCTTAGACTGCCTGCTCGAATGGCAAGCCTCCTTGCCACTGACGTCACGGCACTGAAAAGTGCGAGTATATTTAGAATGTTGGTTTTTACTATATTTTCATTTGCCGATTTCACAATAACTCTCCTGAATCTCGTGATACTAAATAACATACCGCAAAGGGTAAAGGCCGGGGAATCAGAAAATGTAGTTAATTATTGCAGCTCGAAAAATCGCCGAAGTACCCGTTTACTTTTATGAAAACAAAAGTTAAGTACTTGTGCAAACGCCATGCTATCTTAGATTTTACATATCATATTCATGAAAAACCAATAGAACGAGTATTTTTTTTGTCAAGTATCTCGGCGTGTTCATTGATTGCGCTTTAACTTTCAAAAATCATGTTTCTTTTGAAGTGGGCAGTGCAACGCGAGTGTTAGGAATCATATAGCGTTTCACGCAGTATTTTTTAAAGCACCGCTGCTTGAGACAACTTCTTCATTCTTTAGTAATTTCATGGCTTGAACTTGCGTCTGTGTTTTGGAATTCGTTATCGCTGACTCAGGTGTTAGCCACTGAACATGTGCTGAAAAATCTTATTCGTATTGTTCACGACAGATTGGTTGGACGGCGCGTTTATTATAATTACGAATATTTACTAAGACGATTTTCGTTGAAGCTTTTATTGAGCAGAAGAGCTGTACGGGATATAGTATTTTTCTACATGATTGTGAATGGTATAGTTCATTCTTCTCAGCGTCTTGTCAGAGTTAATTTCTATGTATCTTTTCGCCCTACAATGCACCTTATTTCATTCCATGTTCACTCATCATCTGTACCTTCACCAGTCTTTTGTATACAGACGCTACATTAGAGCCTTGTGCCATCTCGCATTGACAAATGTACTCCCATTTCAAGAAATCATCATCAGTTGAATGAGCTTGTGCTCACATAATATATATATATATATATATATATATATATATATATATATATATATATATATATACACTCCCAGTTATATATATATATATATATATATATATATATATATATATATATATATATAGTTTATAAACTAAACTAGGTAATTAGTACTGGGTTTGTGTGAATAGATTTAGCGCTTGACTGCTTCTTTTGATTTGTGGTGGCGTTGGTGCACCAAAGAGAAGGCCTTCTGGTCGTTTGGGGGAAGCAGAAAAAAATGAACATTATGTACATTATATTGTAGTTTGCAGGGAGAAGCCAAAAAAAATCAGATACAAAATAATTAAAAAACAAAAGACACTCCTGACACATTATGAATGACGTACCACTGACGCCTGGTGTGCAGATGAATTCTACTGCAGTCATACGACAGCCTGCACGGTTTTCGTGTTCACTAATCTGTTCTCAGAGCTAGGTTTCAAGAGTAAATTGTAAAAACGAGATACGGGTACTGGTGTAAAACGAAATGTGTATATCTGGGTATATGATAGTATGAAAGAATGGCCCGTAATAATCTCTGACACGTGGCAGCGACGTTCTTAATTGAAATATTGTTCATTGTGAGAAGCAAGCGAAGATGTGTGTGTGTTTTTTTTTCACATTCTTCATATCACGAACACAAATTAGAGCACCCATCCGAAAACGGCTTGCGTTAAAAATTATTACTTAGGCAGGGTTTTTTTTTTATCTTGTTTTTCAAGCTTTACTCATTTCGTTTAAAAAAAAAAAAAAAAAAGCAGTGAAAGCTACATCTAATCGGATTTTTTCGAGTGAGTTATACGGCCCGGGGGATATAATATAGGTGTCTAGTCCGTTACGATAACTAGGCCAATTAACTCAAATATGTTGTTGAAGCTTTTTAATTAGTAATGTTAAACATGTGGTTTCAACTAGGAACTTGCTGAGCGTCAATGGGAACAGTCAATTCGACAACAACAACAGCAAGTCTACCGGTCCGATGTCGCGCCCGCTCGGCTTTGCCGTCTTTTTATTCGTCTTTTCTCACGGCCAGCCGTGGGCGTATTGGAATAATGGTAATTTTAGCTCCCTATTGCTCTTCCCACGCGCACATTCTTTATATACCGGGTGGATCAAGGAGACGGCAGGCTCTTTAAATCGACCGCAAAATTCGGTTTCTTAACCTATCGCGCTACGACTTTGTGCAGCGCTGCCCACAGATGGTGCATTTTTTTTGTAAAATTTGCAAAGAGCAAACTTACCTGATGAAAAAGTAAAGAAAGAAAAAGGCTTAGCTCCTATGGAAACGCAGCGACGCCACCGGTCTTCAAAGAGCACGGCGCCGTTTCGCACGGGACACAAGAGATGGCGCAACGAACGCCGCCAACGAACGAGCATACGGCGTCGAGAGCCAGCGTCTTTAGCAGACATCTTTTCGACTCAAAAGCAGCGCGCGTTCCGCAGGCGGCGACAGTCGCAGAAACAATTACAGGCGCGGTAACAACAAGCAACTGCAGTTCCTTGTCTGCTAAATACGCCGGCTCTCGGCGTCGTCTGCCCGTTCGTTGGCAGCACTTGGCGTCGTGACCGCTTGCGCCCTCTCTTGTCTCCCGTGCGAAACGTCGCCGTGCTCTTTGAAGACCGGTGGCGTCGCTGCGTTTCCATAGGAGCTAAGCCTTTTTCTTTCTTTACTTTTTCCTCAGGTAAGTTTGCTCTTTGCAAATTTTACAAAAAAAAAATGCACCATCTGTGGGCAGCGCTGCACAAAGTCGTAGCGCGATAGGTTAAGAAACCGAATTTTGCGGTCGATTTAAAGAGCCTGCCGTCTCCTTGATCCACCCGGTATATAACTGATTTAGTGGTTTTGATGACGCTCAGCAAGTTTCTAATTGGAACCATATGTTTTTATCGGCCTTTAAAGTTAATCTACAAATTTTGGTTCATTATTTCACTTAACGCGACGATTATCCCCCTATATTATGTTTGAGTGGCCGTATAACTCACTTGCCTAGACCGCAACAGTGTTGGTGGCGCAGCTTTTTTTTTAAAACTAATGATTAAAGCCTAAAACGACTCCCGTTTTAAATTCTATTAGGTACGTTAATTGGTATAAGCAGTGTCCCTCGCACTGTAGAAACTCGTGTCAAAAATAACAAGACGGTCCCAGTTTGAAATAATTAAAATACGTAATGTTTCCGGAGAATTGTGTTACTGAGTAATAGGTAAAGCTCGATATTTAAATTGTTTATTTGTCCGTTGATTGTGATGACACTCGCGGCTGATCGAGCAATTGCAGTGGATTTAACAAATAGAGCTCATTAATTTTTGTTAACTGTCCCTTAGTGTCTCAGTCTTACGAAGGCAGTATGCCCTGTGAAATACTGCAAGATATTGCCCCTCTACATAGGAAAAACTAAAAAAAAAAACATAACTTAGAGACGGTGCAACAATATTGCGTTCACAAGTAGATAACAAATTTGTGGAAGCTGCAGCGAACATCAAAATCACAAAGCGCCAGAAAAAATTGAGAATAATTAGGTGTTGCGAAAAATAAAGAAAAATCACGCAATGAGTGCCCCGAGCGGCAATTTCACTAACAGTCAAAAGAGAGAGAGAGAAAAAAAAAGAAGATAAACTGTTTTTCCGCATTCCGGCCTACAAGCGGGATGGAGTCCTAAAGCGATGAGCTTAACGCGCCAACGATTCCTAGTGCCGCGTAAGAAAACCATTCCATTAAAGCCAACGGCACATTCCTGAAGACGGCTCCTAAGCACAACACTCAAGTGCAATCATTTGCAGCCGAGCACGAGGATTCCGGAGTTCTCTTTGGGGTACAATCAGGCAAATGAGACCAGCGTTCCGATACCGTCTCCAAATGATTCCTTGCGCAAAAGCGATCGCACCAAAGAAAAAAAAATGCAAAAAAAAAGATGTCGAGCGATATAGCGAATTTGTTTTTCTTTTTTTTTTTTTGTTACAAAAACGAGAGATAAATTTACAAGTTGAGCGGAAAATATTTAGATATATTAGCGAGTTCTAATGATACGTAAAACATTGGGGTCTAGTCCTTGGGGAGTTAACAACAGTTAATTATCATTACGAAGAAAAATAATGAATTAGGCATAATGTTCCTCTGACCGTCGCTGGCTTCTATTTACATTGAAACCCGAGGGATCAAGTCAAATATAAGCCATGCAGTAGAATGTAATGTAATAAAAAAAAACATTAATTATTTTTTTTTTTTTTTGCTCGACACATTTTATGCAATTGTATCAGGGAATGCTGAACCCTCGCTTTGTTCAAGGCTTAAGCAATTTTGCAACTTAAGTTGCAATATACTTAGTCCCTCTACTGTTTCCAAATGCTCCTTACGTGGTGAGTACCGAGCATTTTATTATCCGATGCACAGTCAATCAGATCGAGGTGTCAGTTGAAAGGGAACTGGTAAAGAGGGAGCCGAGAAGCAAGTGACTTAACCGTAGTGAGCCACAACCTCCATTCCTTTGATTGCTATTGGCTGTACGAAAAAAGGCGTACATGCACGCGTTTCACAAGAAGCGATTTTGTGTTTTTGTAGCGTCTCCTGTCGTGCACTTTGTCCGGCTATAGGAGAATACCACACTGTAGAAAAATGACTGTGGTTTCACTTTCCCCAAAGACCCGAAAGAAAGCCAATTACAAGGAAATTATGATCCCAAGGAATGACGAAGATCTTAATGTGATTAGACCCGAAAATTTTATGTTTGCCAGGGACAGTGACCGAGTGAAACGTCGTACCTATTTTCCCTTCACACATTGCATTTGTAATACTAATTATTTATTCTAAGCTTCGACATTCCCCGGAATTTCGGCTGTGATTTCGTTGTCTCGTATTTTCCATAAAAGTAAACGCACAAACTTTTCTTTTTTTGTGTGTTTTTCTAGCGTGTGATGTGTCGCGTATCAATGAATTCAAAGTTGTAGTGTATTAAGGAACTCAAAACGCGAGGCCCAACATGACGGAAATATATTCCTACTTGAGCGGGCCATTGACTAACCGACAAGCTGCGCAGCACAAGATACATAGACATAAAATTAAAATCAAAAAAAGAAAACGTTCAACCTTTCCACTCTATTGAAGTAGGAAGACCAGTGGAGCTGTACAATGAAAAATAATGGCCGGCCGCAAGTCGGCAAGCCAGAGTGGAAAGGCTACCGCCATCTACGAGCAACGGCGGCAACCAGATACGTGGCTTACCGCCGTCACTCATAGATGTCGGTAAGTGTCCAGAGTTCGCTGTCTTCATTTCTTTGCGGAGACACGATCCTGGGAAAACGAGCCCTTAACAGCTCCGCTGCAAAAAATGTATTCACACCCACATCTTGTTATTGTTCTTGTCTTTTTCGTGCGTGAATTACAGGCACCCCATTAGCTAGAAATAACCCCTTCTCGGTTCCTTAATTCGTCGGATGGGCGCTCACGTGTCGCCCCAGACGCGATCCGTGGACCCTCTGCTCCGAGTCAATATTCCCTCAGCACTCGGAGCATCCGCCGTGGCCCCCATCTCTGACGTATCCAATCTCACGCGGGCTTCTTCCTTCCAAAACGCAGCATCAGTGGGCTTAAGGGGAAAAAAGTATATACGTTTTAAGAATACGACATACCTACGGGTTATGTGTACATTCAGGCGTCTGTATATACGGGCCTGTCATGAGCGAGTATTTCGCCTCGCTTCCGCGAAGGCACAACAAATATAATATTGAGCAACGTCAAAGAGACGTCGCTCGTGTAACAATCTGGGAGCTAGCGTATTCCGGAGACACAATTTCGGTCGCTGCTGTCCCCGGCCTCTCTATATCGTAAGTAATGCGACGGGTGGAACATACGGCACTATTTTTGCAAGTCAGATTTGTGGGGAACGTTTTGAGGTAGTCATCGGATACAACTGTGGCAGATATTGAGACCTCGGGCAGTGAAGCAAGTGGAGAGCTTCCTTGACTCATCGTCCCTCTGGATTTCTGACTCTCCAGCTGCGGAATTGGGGTCATTTACTTTTGTTGTAAATCGCATCCCGAGGCGTTTATATATTTATTCAAATCGAATGAGGAGAGCAACGCTTCTGACTTATCAACAATTCTATAGGTGTTTTTTTAACACATTCTTGAAGTGTGTGTCTTCTTTATTTTTATTATGCATTTATAAGCAATGTATGGGTATATGCTGATTTCTTTCTTAAATAAGCGGTGGGTCACTTCGCGTCAGTAAACATGTTGAGAGCATTTATGATTCTTGTATATTACTCAAAACTGGTTGAGGATAGGACAAGCTTTCTTGTAGCAGCATAGTTTTATTTTCAATCACTGTTTAAAAAAAAAAACAATAATGAATGTATTGCTATTTATTTACGAGTGAAGTCCAATTATAAATAACTGAAAGCGTTGCGCAGGTACACAGAAACTGAACACCACGTTTCTTTTTGTTTTCTCTTCACAAACACGAGAGTATATATTGTAGCAAAAAAAAAAATATATCTATATAATCTTGGCATCAACAACTTTAAAAGCGCGTGTAACGTGAGTTGCAGTAATTCTCCATGGATCACCGACCGGCCAATCTGATCATAAGTGTTTTTTTATTGAAAGTGACCATGCATCACCTTATAATTGAAGTCAATGAGTCGGGTGATTTTTGTATTATAACCTGGTCAGGCTATTCGTATTGATTCATATGCTTGTGCAAACAATATATGATTAATTTTGCGAAACAAGGGTTTGTTTCAACGAGTATGCTGATAAACTTTTATTTCGTTTTGTACTAGACGTATGACGCAAAGAAAGTGTCAACGCATGAAAAAGATGGCTACCAGCCTAAGAAACCGGTGGCTTCACGAGTCTAGAGCCTTTTTATTAGATATACGTATCCGCCTTCAACAAGAGCGTTGCATCAACCGATTAAGAATGTTGAAAAACGAATGACAAAAAAAAGGAAATTGTCAACATCACAGCGCCACTAACAAGAATAAGAGACGACTGTGAAACCGAAAATAACACATTTAATGAGTAGAACTTTCTGCTGCAAACTTGAAGAGGAAGGTGTCCAAGCATCTTACGTCGGAGGCGGAACAGTGACCCTCCATCAGCGACCCGTTACCCCCGCGTTTATTATACAATCGGTCTCTTCGGGAATGTTACGAAACAGAACACGATAACAGCCGAAAATGGGCTGGAACTTTTCAGAAGAGTAGAAGATTCCTAAAGCAAAGACCCAGGCCGAGCGGGATTCGAACCCCGTTCCTCCGGATGGCAGCCGCGCGAGTCGCAAACTCCGCCACGCAACACGCGGCAATAAGCCTCACCCGACGTTGTTTTGAATGTCAATGACTTTAAAACGATAAGCGTGTGTTTAGGTCACGGAAGCCTTCAGAAACACGACGCGCGGTTTCCATATAATGCACGAGCTCTCTTGCGTCGTGGTTCGTTCTCGGCCGTTTGTATAGGCCAATTTCGAAATTTCTCGGTGTATAGAACTTGTCATGCCGTGCGGAATATTTTTGTTGTTGTTATTGTTTTTGCTGTTAGTGATTAAGTGTCCATTTTATTTAATACGTTTCCTGCCAAAAATTATGATTTTTTATGTTTTCTCAAATTTTAATGTTGCTGCGGTTGGTTATCTCCAACGTGACCGTATGGTGCCAAGTACATAATCATCTTTCATTCGTGTAGAGCTATTGCCCAGTTCTGTCTCTTGCCTTCTCCCGAGATTGAGTGCAGCCTCAAATTAGAGTGACTTCTGAATCACTAACCGTGCTATGGTCTTTGGCTATAGTCTGTAACGACTAAAGAAGAGGAAGGCGTGGCATGTCCAGAGAATCTTCGTATCTTCTCCTCATACATTGAGGTTGCGAAATTAGTTTACGCCCTAAGAAAAATCCGTTCTTGAAAGATTCTTCGACGACACAAGACCGCTTTCAGCTGGTGAAGAACGAGTTCGCCTAAAGCACAACCCTCCCCTGACGCACTTGAAAGGCAACTGGGTGATGAAGAACTCTTTCGCATTCAAAAAGGAGCTTAAAAAAACCCTTTAATGTTTTTAACGAAAACAGATTCTAAGGGCTGCTTAAAAACCTTTTTAGGGTGAAAAATATAAACAAGCCGAAAAACGCTAAACATTTATTTATGACCTAATTTTTTTTTGTTCTTGTTGTTTTGTAGAGTGCGTGACTATGCCGAAGAACGAATTGCGAGGCCAGAAGCGTGACATGTTAGTGCACGCCCCTCTTGTCGGAAACTGGGAATGACTCTCTTGTCCCAACTGTGCACTTGCAGCTCAATCTCCCTTTCTTTCTTTTGTTGTTTTAAAAAGTGATCTTTCTATGCTGCGTCACGTGAAGTCTGGAGATGTGCATCTCCCATAAAGTGTCCAACAACTAAATGATCTTTATTTTAACTATGCAGCGGGGCTCGCCGCAGTTGCAAAAACCTAAAGCCTCGGTCGCAGTGATGTTGCATTATAAAAAAAGACCATGTGCATACACTGCATGAGGCGTTGAGGCGTGTTTCGCCTTGTCATGACAATACTGTAGGATCGGTCTTACAAATTTGACCGCAGACATGTTGTATATATATATATATATATATATATATATATAATATATATATATATCAATGGTCCCGAATCTTAACATATTCGGAAATTCTCGCTGTACCTCTTATTTCTTTGACGAAAGTCGCTTATTCGGGCCGACTGCTCCCGTCCCCGGGATTCATATTCCTTCCCCGATTCCATAGACGAATCCGCTGTTTGCAAAACAGGTACGCGTTTGCCCACACCTCACCGAGTGTGTGTTTGCACTGTGCTTTCGCAGAATCCAGGTTTGCGTCGAGTGAAGCGTCTGCGCGTCAGCCGCGCCATCGCCCGCGCCACCCGCCCCACCCGCGCCATCGCGGCAGTGTGACGGCAGCGCCGCTCCTTAGTGGATAAGCTGACATAGAAGGACGCCTTGTCTTTGCTCTCGTCAACTATACAAACGACAACCAGAAACTGGCTCAAAGTCCTACCAGAGGCCTTGTTGTTGTTTCAACTTCACGAAGACAAAGCGGATTCAAATACCTCCTTCCTCGCTATACAACGTATCGCTATAATGACTTCCAGAAAAAAAAAATAGTGATCTGTATAGCAAAAATATTAGTTGAAATTAAGACAAAACATGTTCAATACGCAGCACATTGGGGATACGGGAACGAGAACATAAGAACGACGGTAAAGAAAGGAGGAGGCCCCTTCACGGTTTCCTAACTTCAATCAATCGTGACAAAGGGGAAACAATCCATCCTAAACAAGGCGTTCCCTCGAAGAAAGCGAATAAATACGAATGCGTACCTTACAAGAGAGGGTCTCAGCCTGGGAAACAACAAAAAACAACGCTGAATAAAGCGAAAATCCGAAGCTCTAGCGTACCAGCCCTCCGACTCCTGCTCGGAAACGAAGAGAAATGAATCACCCGAGTTCTTTCCGGTGTACCCTGGCGGCGGAAAGAAACCGGAAGCTATATAAGCTTCCCGAAGCCGCAGCGACGACTAAAGCTACTTCCAAGCCAAGCCGTTAGCTACGTCGCAAGCCGAATCTAAGGCTGCCACGCCCGGCGCAAAAACACGGAATAAAAAACAAAAAAAAACACCGAGGTGCCGGAGGGGGAAGGGGGAGGGGGGGAGTTGCATTGCGTCGTGCAATAGGCTTAGTCGAGGAACTGGCTAGCACGGCGGGGTTTCCCACTACCGTCTGAGTTTGGCATTATAGCAGAAATACCGGCGCAAGATGAGCTAAGATAAGCTAAGGAACCGATGGGTCGTCCCGAATGCCAATGAGATGAGCTGCCATACTGAGGGGTTTATACGTAGACGACTTGTCGCTGCCAAACTGCCTTCGTTCCCCTGTGTTTGGCATACAAGTATAGCATTTTGTTTCATAGTACTCTATATTTTGCGACGTGTCTCGGTTTTTCTGTCCGATGCGGAGGTATGGTCTATTAGCTGAATTAGGTTCTTAGCCACAATTCTGCTATAAAATAAAACAAAATTACTAACCTGTTGATCTTCCGAAAATTGTTCGGTGCTTAACATTTGTTTGGCGGACGGAGGATATGATATTTCTGTTTTTCATTCTTAGCTGCATTGCTCAACGTAGTTAAAAGGGCAACCGGCTCAGAAACGAAGACCAAGAAAGTGCACTCGCAAGTTACGACAGACACTGACACGCAACCGAGAATTTAATCAACGCTTCCTCGTGAACTAGGCATTGTGCTGAATTTTCTACGTTCGTTTAGATGTCGGGTGTTGAGAGGAAAGAGAGCCTCTTTTTTGTCTAAAACCAATGTATTGACATGCGCCGCGTATCCAGACCTCTGTTTTTTTCATGTCCCTAAACACAACAATGCAGTACCCGCTAACAACACTGGAAAAAAAAAAGTGTAGCTTTTACACCAACTCCGGTTCGACGTACAGCGCAATAACGTCAAACTGACGCCACCAACTTTTACGAGAGGCTTGATGACGATGGGATACAACATATTAAACAGATAAAGTACCTATCAAAGGCTACAAAAGAAAATCACTTAGGTTTTGCAGAAGGGCCAAAAAAAAAACCGATTACTTTTTTTTTTTTTTTTTGCAGCGAGTCATACGTACATTAGCTATTTTATTAAGTTGTACAACTCGCCTATCAAGCTTCTCGTGAAAGTTGGTACCTTCGGTTCATCGCCAGTGCGCTGTACTTCGAACTGAAGTTGTGGATGTCAAATATGTGACAAGGGGTGTGAAAGTTAAACCTTCTTTTTAAAGCGAAGAAAGACTGCAAACTGAGGAAGCAAACTCCCTTTAATATAGAATGTGCTTTATTAGCCGATTTCCATTGAGTTCTGTAACGTTCGGTTGTAACAGCCGGCTGTAACGAAAGACCGACACTAAAAAGAATGAGGTTCATGGGGACCTTATAAAAGCACTTCAGTCCCCCGGCAGGATTTGAACTACCCACCTCCTGACTGTGAGCCAAGTGGTTTGCCGACTGAGCTATCCTGAATCGGCAGTCGAGGCATTCAAAAGTGGCATGCGAAAGTGCGGTCGCGCGATTCGTGGCCTTCTCTGTTACGCTGTTCCATCTCACGGCGTGTGCCAGAAATGAGAGTCTTCGTTAGGCACTGCACTTCACATGCCCTTTTCTTCTTCCCTGGAAGGCCTAGCACATATTCTGTGCTTACCAAACTTTGTCGGCATGATCAAGTTTGTATATTTTAGAGCGCAGCTCTTAGGTGCCCGTTTCCGGCTTCAGCGGCGTCGCCGTCGCCGTCGGCGTCGCTGTCGGCGTAACCGCGCGGTGCATGATTTGAAATGTCCCATAATGCACCGCGCGAGCCCCCCCCCCCCTCCCCGGGGCCACGTGACCTGGGGGGCAGGTCACGTGACCCCCCTCCCGATGACGTCATCATCACTGATGACGTCACCGGCATCCGCATCGTCATCATCACTGATGACGTCATTGCCACGTGAGGTCACGTGACCCCCGACGTCACGTGACACCCCAAGGTCACGTGACCCCCACACGGTCACGTGACCCCCCCCCCACTACCCTCCCATCCTCCTCCTCAAGAGCTGCGCTCTAATTCGTTGTTACAGGGAGTTGTAAACGGCTTTCACTTTTTTTTTGTTTTGTTTCTTTAAGCAATATCGGTATTTTTTTTTTTTTGCTAAACGTACACTGCGTTGCTAAAACTCCGAAACATCTGTCAAGTTTTTTTTCTTTTCTCAATGTTTCTCGGTAAATACCTCGTATTAAAGCTTATCTTGGTGTATCTAGTTGAACAGCCCTAAGTTCAGTTCAGCAGAGGGGTCTTCACACGTTCGACGATCAAGTCTAATGACTATTGGCTGCAAGATGTTTTGGTGGAACCCCCTATTGTTCATACCGGTCGCCTCAAGGCCGGTATTACAATCCCGGTGGCGGACGAATCCAACACCTTCGAGGACTAGGTCATCTCGCAGGACAAGTCGCCAAGTGCAGTGCAACTTTCCACAATGAATATCTTGCAAAATCAAAGCGAACTTAGCAGCGTAGTGTCGTGCAAAGCATCTTGGGAACCCTTTGGTTACAGTTTCGGTTTATGTTTGCCAACCTCACTTCACGATATCCCGTCACGACCACATGCAGTGCTTGAATTTCTGAATGTGTGACTTTCCTTAAATTTATAATACAGTAGGTGTTGCCTACCAATAGAGATAAAATGCTGGGGTACATTTTTTGGGGGGTCTACCGACATGTCAGAGTTTGTGCGCGTGTAAACAGGACTACGAAGGCAGATGGAAAAGGTGTACTGGGCCGGTCATCACGTTCCTTTGTCTCCTCAATGTCGAGGCTTCTTAAATCATTATTGAGTCGGGAAGGTCATGCTGCACTCTAGGGCGGTAGTCAGACCACCAGAAAGGTATGGGACGCGGTCATTCGTACTCCTATTCCTTGCTAAGCATAGGCACGTCCTTACGGCCGCTAGAGGTTCGTGTTTCAGTGGGGGCTGTAACGAAGATGAATGGGTGAAATGTAAGGAAGCGCCGACCTCATTTTCATTCCGTGCTGAGATTCAATACTTTGTCAATCGAAATTGAAACCATGCCGCTCATCTCCATGGACAAAGATATTCCATAATGCAACGCGCGCTGTGTTGCATGGAGGGATTTTTGAAAGTAGTGTATTTCTTCTACGCGGACTTCGGACTAGCAGAGATCTTACCGCAACGGCCATCGCCGTTGCCGAACTCCCGTTAATAGGCCCATCGCACAGTTGCGTGTTGGTGCATTTGGCAGCGTCAGACCGCGTTACGTCGAGAAACGGCCGCCGCCCTACCGAAGAACCCAGTATAACTTTTCACTATTTGGATTATGGAACTGGAAATCTATCTGGATTCTATCTGAGTTTCGGGTTTTCAGAAATTAGTCCTTTGTCGGCGATCTGTATTTCAAGTTTCCAGAAACATATTTCCAGTTCCATAATCCAGATAGCGAAAAGTCCTTCTGGGATTTTCGGTAGGGCGGTCACTGTGTCACCCGTGCTTCGTATGAAACGTGTCATCCAGTTTAAGGAGCAGCTTACAACGCAGCGTACGAAACTTTAATATTACATCAAGCAAAAACCACAGAATTTCAAAGTGTACCGTATCTTCGAACGAGCCATGTTCGGTGATAAATTAAGAGTTTAGAAGAAGCTCCCCCCACCCCCCCTTTCCACTTTTGCGTAACGAACGCTGGAAACCTCTCCAGCGTTCGCTCTGCAAAGTGAAAAGGGGGGGAAGGGGAGGAGCTTCTCCTGAACTCTTAACTTGTCACCTACTATACTTCTGCGTCATAAATTAGATGCTCATTCTAGCAGATATATATGCGTCTAATTAAAATGATTCCCTATATATTAAGCTGTACTACTGTGAGTTGTCGTACATTTGTTCATAACCTATTTTTGATGCAAGCCAGGGTTGCTCGTGTCTCTTATTTCATAAAAGGCAGTAAAGTAAAATCAACGAGGTTTACATGCGCAAAATGTCGGCCACCACACTTTCGTTCGACATTTAAAGGTACCATTATCGTGTTAATTTTTGTGGATCTTTGAGAAGCCAGACTACCGCTTGTGGTCGTAAAACGAAGCGGTAACTGCCCCGTCCCATCTTTCATTCCCCTTTTTTTTATCCGACGCCCGTTTTCTCTTTTATGCGTCCGCAGTCACCCGATTCACACATCAGGGATATGGAAGCATACTAACAAATCTCCTTTCAAAGTTGCTCAGATGTTTTTTTTCACGCGAGTCGTTGGTTGCAAAAAGACGACTCACTTTACTTACTTCTTCGCCGTAAAAAAAAAAAAAAGAAAAACGACAAGGATGCTTGCTAGTGTGTCTGTGCTGAGAAGATCCATTTGATTCGCGCAAAAGAGATCTCGGAGAGTGTATCTGGAGCAGCGCGCACAGCCAGTTATCCCGGATCAGTATAAACCCCAAAGGTCCTCCATTTCCCCCGTCCTCTCTCTATTACTTTTTTTTTTATTTTACGCGTGTCTCCATTCCTTTCAGGCAGACTTTCAGTAGCTTACTCGTCAGTCACCGCCTCTAGTCAAAGCTTGCGCAACTCCGAGAGCAGCAGCTTTCTTTGTCGTTGTTTAATATCGGTATTTTGTTTTCTTCCTGATCTAATTTTGTTCCATCCTTAGCCTCGCAGACAAGGTGCATTTTCCCCCTAGTTTTTGCTCGCATTTTTATATACTTTTTTTAACGCGATTGGAAAGGAGAAAAAAAATAAAAAATGAGAAGACAAAACTTACTCTGGGGAAATATCGTCTATCGGAGATTGGACGCACGTACACGACTGAACCCGGCTATCAATATAAGTAAATAAATTTAAAAAACAAAACATAAAAATTAACGTTTGAAAAGGAAAAAACAGCGTAAAAAGTGAGAAGACGAAAAGGAGAAGTAAAGCGGCGAAATGCTGGGGAAACAACGGCAGAGGTGCGCGGGGGCTTGTGCACGCATGCCGAACGGGAACGAAGCGGCACTGGCTTCTTATCAGCCGGGCGCAGCCTCGGAAATTGTGCGTGGAAATTCTCGGCCGAACGGGTGGGGCAACCACCTGCACGCTTGTAACGCGGACCCCTGAACGATACTCGGCTGCGCCTCAACTACGGACTAACAGAGCGCCGGGAACGAGCGACGGCCGATTACGCGGTTGAAGACAATCGCTGGAGCGGAGTTCTCGCCGCTATTTCTTGCTTCTATACTCGTGTTGAGTTATCTTTATTGATTTTTTTTATGTTGCGAAAGCTAGCTTCTACTCTAATTTTTTGCAGGTTCTGATTTCTTCGTTTTTGTCAGAGTCAAGCCTTCCGTATCGGCACGCCGTTTTATTTTATTTTTTTATTCCATAATAGCGTTGCTATTATGAAATAATAGCAACGCT
This sequence comes from Ixodes persulcatus, assembly GCA_013358835.2. Taxonomy (NCBI): domain Eukaryota; kingdom Metazoa; phylum Arthropoda; class Arachnida; order Ixodida; family Ixodidae; genus Ixodes; species Ixodes persulcatus. Next base: position 638,263 of record JABSTQ010011448.1, on the reverse strand, counting down.
AGTATGTCGTTAAAGAACCCGTGCAGTAGCGCAAGTTCGTCTAGATGCTTCTTTCGCCGGGGGCTTGCGGTGACGTCAAAACGCCGAGCTCTGATTGGCTCCGATTGGGAGGATAGTGGGTATAGAACTCGAGGCAGCCAGCAGTAAGGTCTACCCACTATCCTTCCGATCGGAGCCAATCGGAGCACGGCGTTCTGATGTCACTGGAACCCCTTTGCAAGAAGCAGACGAACTTGTGTTCCGCATAGAGTTCAGAGAAAAAACAGCTCAAACCACGGTGAACGTTTGCAATGCAATGGCGGACGCGCCCCTTCTGTGCGCAGATCGGTGGCATGCGCGCGTCCGTGCGTTGTCGACAGTCGAAAAAAATAGCGGGGGTGGAAAAAAAAAAACGATGCCAGGGGGCGAGGCTTTGCGGACGGTCGACGGTTTCGACTGCTACCTCGCACCCTCGCATGACAAAACCTGCAGATACACTACGTAACACCACCTATAGAGAGGATGGAACACACTCTGGAAACTATAGGCACACTAAACAGTGTTGGAAAGAAACGCGAACTATAGCAGAAAAGAAAATTTCAGCCTTTCTACTCTGGTGAAAAAGGAAGAGCAGCGGTGCTGTTCTATGTGCCGCAATCTATGAGCGACGGTGGCAACAAGACTGGTTGTCTGGTTGCCGCCGTCGCTCATAGATGGGGGGTAGCTGTCCAGAGAGTTTTGTAGTTTTGTGTCGACATTTTGCTCGGTACCGGACACAAAACTGGAAAAACTAGCCCTTAACAGCTCCGCTGTAAAAATCTTGCTCGTATAGAGTGAGTTATACATTAGTATATCTTAGGAAACGCGTGCTTTCACGCGTCTTTTGTCGTGACTCGTTGTGCGGCCTTGTTCTTGAATAAAACCTCAGTATTAGGAGGTGTGGAAGAATGACAAGAGACTTGGGACTCGACATGTCCTGCATGTCTTAACTTGATAGTGACGCTAACTAATGCGGTAATGGCTTCCCAAGAGGATAGGGACTGAAATCGGCTCCTGCCGTTTTCTTTAGGCAAGTGTCTGAAAAGCGGTGGAATAGAGAGCAACAACGACCCGCCTCGTCATTAAGACCTCGAGAAAAGCATTTTGAAGCGCAAACGAAACTACATTTGATTTATTCTTTTTTACTTGTTTGTTGTTCTTTTAGCTCGAACACCTTCTTTATCTACGCGTATTGACCACCCAATCGCTTCGTTGAATAATGGTTTTACCACCCTGCGCGCGTGTCTTTATGATCTTTGAAACCAAACCTCCACTAGTGACACGTATGATTTTTTGTGTTTTTGTTTATTCATTAGTTATAACATTGTAGGGACATTGCATATATCTATCAGGTCGAGCTTCTGAAGCGTAGAACAGAAATTCGTCACAAGCGTTGGTGTTCGTTTAGTATCGATGCTTTATTTTTGTCAACGCTAAAAATGTCTTCTTGATTTAAGTTTTTTTTTTCCTACTTATAAATTTAAAGACATCTACCTATAGCTTCCGTTGTCAAACTCTTACTCGTTGAACCGATGCCACCGATTGGTGCATTATTTCAGAGCCCGCGGAGGTTCAGCGACACGCCCACGTCCTGCGGCAAAGAACAGTTGTCTGAGAAACCCAGCACCCTGGAGGCGAAGCCCAAAGAAAAGCGCGAGAGGCGGAGAAGAATTGAGCAAAAAGAAAGGGTGGCACCAGGCGCATGGGCGCTCCAAAAGAACCACGCCTAAGCGCTGTTCCTTTCGAAGACAGGACGGGAGGGAACCCGGTGGTCCTTTTGCTCCAAAAAGGCGCTCTAGAAAGGGACGCAAGAGTCTTCATTTACTTGCCTTAGGCCTCCGATTTCCACCCTTCCCCCTTCCCTTTTAATTGCCTCGGCGGGTTTTTCGAAGCATTTTCCCGGAGGGGAACAACCACCTCCCACAGAACCCTGCCCGAGTCTCTCAAAGCGTTGTTTTCTACAACACCCGAACTCTGTGAAGTTTTCGTCGAAAACTCGGCTTTGTTCTCAGGCGGCGGCGTTTGTCGAGCGGCAAGGAAATTAGAGGCTGTCCGTTGTCTTGTCACCCGCCTCGGGCGGTTCTGTGGCTCCCCCGCATTGATGGTAAGAATGACCGGGCGTCTGGTGGCAGCGTTTTTAAGTGACGACGAGAGCAAACAATTCGCGTGGCGTGCACACGAAAGCTTAAGGAGGCGTTCGCCAAAACTGTGGCATCGCGCACAATGACCAACGTGTAAATTGTTATCCTCGTAGATGACGCTATAGATCGGCTTGGTCTATTGTTTTCTGAACTGGAGTTGTCCTGTAAACTCGTGTATAACAAAACGCCTCACTTAATAGACCTATTGCTAAATTACTCAAGCATTAAGCAGAATGCAGGGACTGGTGTTCCACGCGCCACACCCGCCCTCTATTTACTTAGATTCTAAGTAAATAACCAAAATACAGCGTTGACGAACGCGAGTGCAAGATGCAATTTGTTTTACGGATTTGCTTTAGAAAAGTTACTACACCTGAGGCCAGCACGTGTGGCGCGTGGGACACCAATCCCTGCATTCTCCTTGATGCTTGAGTAATTTAGCAATAGGTCTATATTCGTTGCGCAAGCAGCAGAGATTGTCCACAGCTCGTGATCCTTGATTCTGTCATTTTCTTTCTAAAAAGTATTGATGTTTTCGTTTTAGCTCGTATAAGTTGCAATAGAGCCTCGTTATACAATTGAGTTGGTAACTGGAGTGCGAGACAGAGTTAAGTGCTTGCTCCCGGCTGATGCGCTCATTCTCTGGTGAGTATAATTTTAAATGATGTCCTTAAAACAAACTAGCCAGGAATGGTTTTAGAGGGAGAGGGGGGGGGGTGGAGCGAGGGCAACAATATTGTTTTCATATATACCTAGACAGAATACCTAATATCCGACTGCTATCGGACAAGAAGAGCACAGCAATCTGGCACATCCAAGCCAACAGCTGGACGCGCATTCGCAACTTCTTATTTATTTATTTATTTATTTATTTACAGAGTACCTACATCGCCTCGAGGGCATTATTGTAGGAGGGGCAGGAAATAACACACATACATAAAAAACACAAAGTGATCACTTGTCCGCACAGATTAGATATACAGCCGAGAAAAAAATACACTGTTGTCCAAGGTGCTCACCACATCATCAGGCAGCAAGTTCCACTCTCTAATTGTCTTTACAAAAAAAGAATGACAGAAGCTGTTTGTTTTATAGGAATATTCAAAAACCTTTCTAGAGTTATCACACCTAGCTGAAACATACGTTGGCCCCAAAAGATACTCATTCTTATTAATACCAGTATTATTATAATAAATGCAATGGAAAAATTTCAATCTTAATTTTTGCCTTCGAATGCTCAAGGGCTCCCATCCCAGCATGGTTTTAACCTCTGTCATACTAGCGTATAGATCGTAGTTGTTACTAACAAATCGCGCTGCTTGATTTTGAAGTTTCTCTAATCTATCGATCAGATACTGCTGGTAGGGATCCCATATAACGCACGCATAATCAAGCATTGACCTTACGTGCAAGAAGTAAAGAGTTTCTTTTACGTCTCGGGACGCGTGTTTGAAATTTCTACGGATAAAAAACAACATTTTACTGGCCTTATTAATTGTGTAGTCAATATGTTTATTCCATTTAAGTGATTGGTGAAAATAAACGCCAAGATATTTACATTAAGAGACATTACCGATTGTCAGGTTTTTGATAGAATAACTTGTAAAAAATTTAAAGACGTTTCTAGCAAAATTAATGATTTTCCAATATTCCAATATTTAGGCTCATGTTCCATTGGTTACACCAGTATGCTACCTTATCTAGATCGCTCTGTAGTATCTCGATGTCTCTCGTCGAATTTATTTCCCTGTAAATAACGCAATCATCAGCAAAAAGTTTTATTGTCGACTGAATATTTTGTACAATGTCGTTAACGTAAATTAAAAATAGTAACGGTCCAAGAACACTACCCTGGGGGACCCCTGAAGTCACGGAAACGATGTTCAATGTTTCTTTATTATGTCACTACGATTAAGTAAAGTAGCCAGTGAACTATGGTACGTTTGTACTTGTGGCGTGTGCATGTTTAGACAGCCGGATGTTATTCAACCTCAATGGGCGTCTGGTGTGCCAGCTGTAGATGAGAAATATACCCAGTGCCGTACAACCGCTAGCCTGGGTTCTTTACACATTCCCACGCAGTAGTGGTACACGACCGAACGCCGGTACGATGCTCATCCAGATCGAAACGGGCAGGGGGTGGGGATCATTGAACCCAAGATTCCTGGGTTCTGCTGCGCGATCTTCCGCTCCATGCGTTCCGAGCTGGAGTGCGTTAACACGCTCATCAAATTAGCCAATACACGCTATCTCGAAAGGAGAATTCGGATCGAGTTTATTTTAATTCTGACCAAGACGGCTGGACCAACACCTAGTCTTTATGTCCCCGGCTTGAACATCCTTTGAATTGAGTTTTTCGTTTTCTTGAGACTTTATCAAAAGATAAATATTTGTAAAGTCGTCGACGTGTGCGATCGCTTTGCCGGCAAGATGCTATCTCGCCCTGCAGCCCCCAACCTTTAAGCCTACCCGGTATCTATACGTAATAGAGGGTATAAATGGGGCATGTCGGTGTATCAGCAAGGCAGTCAGGGAAGCGGCCTGCGACCGGGATAATCAATCCGGCCGAGGACGCGGCCCATCGAGCGGAAGGCATCAGAGAGCGACCGTCTTGCGCGCATTTGTAACCCTGATGAGAGACTCGTAATGACCTGGCGTCGGCTCGCGTGGTAGTGTGATGGATGAGTCATTAAAATGTGCCGAGTTTATAAAAAAAAAATAGACAGGTAACGTAGATACAACATCTGTGAAAAACATCGAAAGAGCGAAATTCAAAACAACAAGACAGTGAGGCAGGCAGATTTTTTTTTTTTAACAGCTCTCTCTGCTCGCATTGTGTTTTTATATTATTTTTATGTGATTTTTTTTTTAATCAGACAGGCGGAAGATTGTATAATTGCCTCATCCTGAAAAAAAAAAAAAAAAAAATATGCGTAAAATAAACAAAAACAACTTCACGTTTCTTTTTTTGCTTTTAGGTTAATTTTTCTAAAGAATATTTCTGTTTCGCTTTTCAGTGTAAAGTGCTTCTCAGTATCACGAACGTAAAAATAAAAAAAAAATAAAAAAGATAGTCTTTGGCGCTAGAATTAAGGTTAAATACACAGGACAGCGGTTTTCTATGCCTTGTTACATAAAGACACTGTTCTAAAATATAGTTGTTGAAAGATAACTTTATTTTTGCATTCAAAAACTTTGTTAAAATTCAAAATGGTGATTCAATCCTCATCAGTAGTGAAGTCTGAACTAATTTCCAAAGTAGCATTTCTCTGTGTATGTATCTTCATCTTCAGATCTTAGACCAAATCTTGATTCATAAGTCACGTTCGTAATAACTGATACACTCGAATTAAATTTCCCAAAGTTGAAATAATAAAAAAAAAAACTTGTCTAACACTCTATTTTATCGTGTACCCTGCCACGATAACATATAAGTGTTCAAAAGTAAAAAGAAAGCTTTAATTACGCTATAAGCTTTCCTACCCGTACCTTTGATGGCATTTCAAACATCAAATACAATGGAGCCTAAAGGCAGTCATATGATTTAAATAAGGTCGAATAAAAAACTAAACGTTATCCTGCACTCGATAAACTTTCACGGTCGAATCGTGGGACATGTTCGAGTTGATCACCGAAGAACAGTTTTATCGAAAATGAGAGCGATCATTATTCAATAATACTGGCAAGTGATTAATTCCACGATACAATAGCTAAAGAGTGTTTTAGAATCGTGTTTCACCATAATTTGTGTTCTTTTTTTAATAACACAAAGGCAGTGTTAAAATATAAGGTACTTTAATGAGGGTTAAAAATACGCGCCATTACTTGTTAGAACATTTGTACTTTTTTGTGATATAATTTAATTTTATTCAACGATCGTTCAATGCGCATCTCGCTTTATTGTAGAAAAATAATACCTTTGTGCGTTTCAATTATTTTGCTATGTGAGCGTATATTTGAATCCATATTCATTATACGTACAAATGTCACGATTTGAAGACATGTGCCATACATCCACACCTATTTGTTGCTTGACGTAGCCAGTTCTAGATTATGCGACCGAGATTTTCGTTTCGTCAAATAAAATATAATTAATCGGGCGTCGTTAATTAATCGGGCGTTGGTGCCGCCTGGCATCAGCGAGCACTTTCCAATGAGCATTCACACTGCGACGTCTGGTCGTGGACGTCGTGGCACCTCGTCGCACCGTCCGAGGGAAACCTTGCTCCGTAACACTTAAGAGAGCGTGCGAAACGGAAAACCACTTCGAACACAACGACGCCCAATTAGTGCCGACTGGGAGTTAAGCCGGATTAACTTGGAAGTCCACCGAGTCCACGCGCGCTGCAGCCAGCGACAGCCTAGGCGGTCGTTCCGAACCTCCGAGGGAGTCTCACGTTACTTGCCACCGGGCAGCACCGCTCCGGGTCTCTGGTATCAGGACACGCTGCTCTAAGGGTCCGATTACACTGAGCTAAAAACATTTCCAGAGCATGCACTAGATTATGTGACTTGGTTGTGACGTTCTACGGGCTGTTTATGTGCGCTACTTTGGCGTAAAAAAGAAAAGTTCGTATTAATATTCCCATAAACGGAGCGCGTTGAAAGTTTTCACACATGTAGCTTTAGGTGTTCTGGCTTTATGTTGTGTAAAATTTGAGAAGCTGCATCAATCAGTCAGTTTTTGCAGTTTTTTTTTTCTCCTAGTGCATAACAAAAAAAATTGTCTTTTTATACCTTAGATGTTTTGTTTTTTTCTGACACCTTCACTCACACATTTTTAGTATAATAAGTACAACTCCTAAAGGCACTTTTGTTCAACGTTTTATTACACTTAGTTTACTGGGTTATTTAAAATAACTTTTAGGCCCGAAAAGCACTCGAAAACATCCTGTAGAGGCGCCGAGTAAAATTATCTGCTGAAGAAATAGTGGTTCCACAAGATACAACCCAAATCAGTAGCACAACGTCGAAGGCACGGGTGAAGTATGCTGCTAATCAAACTTATAGGAAACACGCGAACCGTGTCTTTTCTCGTGGAATATCTATACTACGAAAGACCTCACAGCGGTTGTGTGACGTAGCACTCAACAAACCAATCTGAAGTGGTACTCCAAGCAGCCGTTCCTCAGCTTCTTCCAGGATAGAGCTACCACAAAAAAAAAAAAAGAAGACACAGTTCGCGTGTTCCGATATGTTTCGTGAGCACTGTACGTAGAAGTTATTAGTCAGGTGAAAGGTTTGCGAAAATACGTGCTGACTGCCTCGCTGTTGGCTTACATGTGAACGGAGCACACTGCTTCGATGCCTTTTTACGGTTCAAATATAGCTTCTAAGTTGTCCTCAGCACGCACTGAAAGCAACGTAGATAGCCTTAGAGGATATTTTGGCGCTGAGAAAAACGTATATCTATAAGGGGTATTCACTGGGTGCCATATTTGAGGGCGTAGTTTAAGGTACGTTTATACTCCAACGTAACGTGGACGGGCGCGGCGTAGCGCAGCGCGCACAGATACTGATTCGTTGCAGATATCGAGTTCCTGCTTGCCGGCCAATGAAAGACGTGCGTTCTGCGCTACGCTGCGTTCACTGCGCTCAACGTCGGACTATAAACAGCCCTTTAGAGCGCGTGGTCAGGGCGAGCTCACATTCATAGGCTGCCAAGCCGGCTATCTTGATGGTGTCAAATACACACTGCAAATGAACTGTGGAGTATCTGTACTGTGGAGTATGTACGGCCGCCAGTGAATACTCCCTCTACTCTGCGTCAACTACTTTGTGCTTCATTCGGGTGTTTTAGTAGATCTGTTTCGAAGGCCCGCTACCTCTTTCGCTATCGCTTTCGAAGGGCACGCACTGCACAGCATGCATCGAAGGAACAGCGCGAGCTCCGGATACGAGTAGCGCGGCCTGAAAGCACGACCTACTAAAACCCTCTATTATCGCAGAAGGCCAGCGTAGCTCCCACTATGCAGCAGTTCCGCACTGCTACGAGAGTATGTGGCTTTGTCTTCTACGCCTCATTTGCATGCACTCGCGCAAATAGCTTTGACAGCGTAGCACAAAATAGTTGACTCTGAATATACCCCATTCCAATATCTACAAGTCCTCAGCCCAGCGTACGATCTCCTCAGCCGAATCACGCGCCATACGCAGAAACACTGAACATGTAACCGACAAAGAACCTTATTTTTTTTAAAGGCCTATTGTCAGCCCGTTTTATTTCCACTGTTTCAAAAAGTAAAGGCCCCTATACACAGTTGCGTTTGGGGGCGTTTGAGTGCGTATCCTCATTGCGGCTGCGAGAAATCGGGACATTCATGGTTCTTATGTCGCGTGCCAAGCTACTCCTTCAATTTGATTCCACGCTTTACACCAAGCAAAGATGTGCCGGTAACTTGCTTTCGTTCTCGACGCAACGCACTCAAACGCACTCAAACGGAACTGTGCGAAGGAGCTTTAACCGTCCACCGTGCGATAAAAACAGCCTCATGGCGGGTGCTGTCCAGTTTCCCAAAAGAAAAGAACTTGTCAGACGCGCCATTATCCAAAGTTATAGAAGCGAGAAACTTACTCATTTATTTTATAAGCTCGAGACAACTTTCTAGGGAATTTCAGGAGAAGTGAAGGGAGCACGTGGATGACTTTGATACCGGGTCACAAATCGCTAGGGCATGAAGGCTTGTAGCTCCGACTACATTGATCCAGAAAGTTGTCCTCGAGTGTAGCAGCTAAAACCGCATCAGATAACACTCTATGCAAATTATTAAGGTAATTCTCTACTAGTTTTATGGACGAATAATTAGCTCCTGGCAAACGTTACGCTAGAGCACAAACGCGCGCTTCCACGCTTTTGGAACACACTTTTCCGCGTTATAAAGGGTAATATCTTTAGAAAGGGGTATTTGCGACCCCAAATTATACAATTTTTGAATATCAAAAACTTCCTATCGCCAAGCCTAAAACTTCCTTTTCATCGAAATGTAAATAAGCCTTCATCCGGCCGCTGTCAACCACCGGTAAGTCTTGAGCCCTCTCTCTCTCTCTCCCAACGTTAATAACGTTCTTTATTTAAAAAAAAAAAACTTAGCTTTAAAAATTATTAATATGTCTCTAAGCCTCAGCTATGTATATATATATATAAATATGTTTAAGCCGCAAATGCACACTTATCTCGTAGGATTTGGGAAACATGTCGGTGGGCGACAAAACGTTATTATAAGCACAAAAATTGGTATTCTCATGCATCTAATACGCAGAATATTACGAATGAAGTAATTAGCGCGTTCATTCGCCGTTATATTGAGAGCCGGAGATGATCCCTCTTAATGAACCTCAAAGTCAACATTATCTATTTTCGAGGAAAACCTGACTAAGCGATAAGCCTTGAGGGGGGAGAAAAACCCGCAATGCATGCACAGCCTTAAACAACTAAATATCTCCGAATATAGTACTCCCTCGTAAGTAGTCTAAAGCAATATTTGATCGAAGGCGCTCAGAAAAAGCCGAAAGGTATGGGCATGATAGGACGCTTTATTGTCATCGGGGGGATTTCACGGGACACACTATTGCTGATCGCTGTTCGCTGCTTAATTGCTTAAACCGAAATTCCCCGAAAGCTTAAAAAACAAAAACGAAAAAATAAAGGGCATGATTTAATATAATCACGCAATGTCGTGATTTGCTCCTAGCGTTCTTATTGGTCAATGCCAACACGCCTTGAGTTTTTAGGCTGTCGGCGACCATAGTTCCCATTTAACCTGCCAAGTGGAACGGTCCAGATTTGATGGAATTCACATTAAGATTTGATGGCATTCCAGGCACGTAGCTAGGATTTTGTATCGAAGGTGGGGGGGGGGGGAGGGGGGGGGGGGAGGGCGGTGCACACATGACGAAAGGTTTTATGAAGTAGAGGGGGGAAAGGAGGCCCCAGCAAAATGGGGGAGGCCCCATTGGCCGCCCCCTGGATACGTGCTGGTGTTCTTGACAAAAAATAAATGGGACCTTCTTCGGATCCCACGCTGCGCTTACGCGAACATTTTCCAGAGAATTTATACATGAGGTAACTTTATGCATTTCAGTCTATAAAGACTTTCTCGCGTACGCTTACACCGTATGATATAATAAATAAATAAATGCACTTTCTCTTATTTTTTTTTTGTAACAATTAAAATTACACCGCATCTTCATCCCCCCTTCCACCTCCACCTCTCCTCCTCCACCCCCCCCCCCCCACCCCCTCAGAAATAGAAAAAAAATACGGCTTTCTTTATTAGGAAGAGGTAGTGCAAGATATAATTTTACTCGTAAAAGCACCCATGTTCCTGAAACGTATGAACTAACCATGGAGGCTTGACAACCGTAACAATAAAACAGAAAAGTCAGCTCAGATCTTAGAAAAAAGAACCGACCGAAGAAGAAAGAGCAAGGACGTATAACTGTAAAGCTTAAGTTGATTTACGATTCTGTTGTTACGACACGCTGAATATGGAAGATGCGTAATCCCACCACGCACGACTGAGTGTTAGATTTAAATGTCAGGCAGTCCGGGTAACAATATTAATAAAAAGAGCTATATTTACGGGAAAAAAAAAAGGTTCAACGCGAACCTTTTGTCTAGAAGTATTGATTCAGAGTGTATCGCTGCATGTGTCCATAAACGAAAACCAAATGGTCAACAGAATAAGAGTATACACATGGCTCCATTCCATGAAAGATCAATGCATTTCTTTAAAAACAACATTTGATATAAAAACAGCATCGTGTTTACACTCTCCAGGATCCTTGGCGTTCAATCTTTTTTTAAACTTTCGAATAGATTCGGCCTGCTTTTTGGATTCTTCAATTTTCAAGTTGCCTTTACTAAATCTACCTATCTCCGGAATCAATTGAAATCAAACTTTATCTAATTTCTCAGGGATTCTAAGCTGCGCGAAAACGCTTGAAACGTATACATGACCAAAAAAAAAAATCAATACTCTGCAAAAAAAAACAAAAATGGCGCCTGACGTATCTATCATTGAATTGAATTGAAAATTCTTTACTAAGAGGACATTGACTCTTTGGCCTAGAAGGCGGAGGTTTTTGTTCTTTAAAAACGTCGTCACATTGGACGGTAGATGCCCGCCTTGCGTTCAAATTGCTAGAGGGAAAGCAACGCGTGTTGGGCTCGATTGTCGAAGGCAGGGGTGGTCCCTTCCTGCAGCGACATAATATGAGGCAGGAGGTAACGATTCCTCAGGTCGTGAAAGCCAGGACATGATCATAGCATGTGTTCGACGGTCGGTCGAGCCCCTGTCGTGAACGTCGAGCACGTATCTATCAAAGAGAACAAAGCATCTCAAGCGTGTATCGGGAGTCGTAGCGAAGATTCAAGAATGTTTACCGATGCCTAGCGCAAGTTCCTCTGCTTTTTGCACAGGGGTTGCGTTGATGTCAGAACGCCAAGCTCTTATTGGCTGATCAAAAAAAAAAACAGAAATAGTGGGTACATCTCAAGGCTTGTAGCATTGAGGTCTACCCACTATCCTTCCAGTCAAAGCCAATCAAATCTCGGCGTCGTTTTGATGTCAGCGCAACCCCTGCGCAAGGAGCAGACGACTTGATCTCCGCATAGCATGGTAGAAAACAATATTATACAAATCCCTTTTCGGAAACAAACTGGCAGCCACGGCGCACGTCATGAATTTTAAAAACAAAAAAAACACTAATTAGTTTAATAACTAATTAAAATTTACTTATCGACTTTTGAACTAGTGAAAATAAACATATGGTTCCCATCAGTACCTTGTTGAGCGTCATCGAAGACCCCTAAATCAGTTAGTTTTAGGAAGACTTAAAGCATGTGTGGAGCGTGGGTGTGCACTAAAGTTTCCAACTCATGCAACAGCCACAAATCTGGCGATCCGAAAACACGGATGAAAAAAAAAAAAATCCTCTTTTTGGCGTCGCCAGCCTCGGGCCTGCTGCACGAGTGGCAACTTTAGCGCGCTGCCGCGCTTCACACATGCGTTAAGTCTTCCTAAACTTAAGTAATATAAGGGTTTTTGATGACGCCCAGCAAGGCTCTGATTGAAACCATGTGTATATTTTCAGTAGTCAAAAAGTGAATTTGTCAATTCTAGCTAATTTCTGAACTGTTTGGTGTGTTTTCAAACCCTGACGTCCGCAGTAACTGGCAGTCTGCTCGCGAAAAAAGTTTCTTTTTATCTCAACCACCCTATGGTAGGAAATCTCTGGGTTTCACTGAAATACCCAGTTTATTGAATGACATCAAAAATGTATTTCTACTTGTTGCGTTCATCTCAAGTTGCGAGTCTGTTGTTGTTGCAGGAAGTGTGGGCGCTCACAAAAGGACTTTTGATCGCCGCATAATCTCTAGCGACTTCCGGGTCCCCAAACCAGCTTAACACACGCCCGGAACAAGACAATTTATTTATCGTCGTCAGAAAACAAAAACAAAAAAAAAACGAGTTTAACCTTAAAGCGAATAGGCACCCGGAAGCAGCCAATCGCCGACGCATCGTGAAAATATTCCAATTCAGACGGCATCCTTTTGTGGCACCGGCGCTTTCTAAGGCAAGTCCGCCACGTACATCTTTTGATGTCGCTCTCCAGCTCGCCTTCCTCAAGCCCGAGGGACTTCGATCGACCGTTCCCGCCAAAGACGTGTGCAAAGTAGGCGCTCGTCGCCAGCAACGTCGGGCGGGGTGGAACGAGAGCGGTAACCACGCTGAGAGGCGCGCATTATTGACGGGATCGCTAAGAGGATTGCCCCCTGGTTGCGCTTACCTCGCGCGATTATTCCCCCAAAAAGCCGACGTCTGCGCGGCGGCGGCGGCACCCTGTTTTGGGGAGAAATACTACTCGCGCAAATACTAGGCGGCATCGATCGTCGGCCGGAGCGACGCTCACGACTGACGCGTGCGGAGTACCAGAAGGTACACACGGCGTCTTACCTGGCGATAGACCGGAGCAGAAACTGCGAGCCGTCCCGGCCAGTGCAACGCCACGAACGTGTTACGTGATTACCTAAAGAGGTTGGCACCAACGGGACACCCAGTTTTGATGATCTGGATTTTGGGGAGCGTCCGTGAAATGGAAAGAAGAAGTTAGTGTACTCAAAATGAACGAGGGGGAAGATTAGCTGAAATAAACGAAAGGCTCATGACGGGTAGTGTCGATGGAACAACACCGGCGGGCAGGCCTGCTGAGGCACAATTCCAGACAGGCGACAAAGCCCGTGGGGACGACGCACACGCAGGTCCATACTGCCGTCGCTACCAACTGGACACTACTAAAAGCATGGACACGATTGCTGCGCCCGAAAGGACTTCGTAATTACCTGTATATTGGCCCTCTCGTTTCGCGTACACCTTTTTTTTTTAATTTCGTGTCATCATTATTCACGATCGTCATGCTCTTCACTCCGGTTCAACGTCAGAGTTCGGATGAGACTCGTGTCCAATCAGCGAGGTCTCGAGTCTTAGCCGAACGGTAAAGAAGAAAATCCTGTCCAATCAATTCCTCGAATCGTTTTTTTTTTTTCTTGGGTGACGTAGAAGTTTTAGTTTTCCGGCCCTTTTATTTAGTGTGTGTTGGCCTCGCGTGTCGTTACATGCCTCCCCAAGGTCACGTGACACCGACGTAGACTTGGATTGGCTCCAATAGCTCGTAATGCCCGCCGTCCATCCCAAAGTGAAGCGGAGTACGCGGACTGCAAAATCGTCTGCTTCTTTTTGCAGGGTTTGTGGTGACGTCAGAACGCCGAGCTCTGATAGGCTCTGAATGAAAGATAGTGGGTAGACCTCGAGGGAGCTCGCTTCAAGGTCTACCTACTATCCTCCCAATCAGAGCCAATCAGAGCTCGGCGTTTTGACGTCACCAGAATCCCTTGCAAAAAGAAGCAGCCGAACTTGCGCTCCGTATATGGTTCATCTTTTGCGTCTGCCGAAAAACAAGCTAGGGGTGCTTCGGCGATTCCGTCGTAAGCCGCGGTGACACTGGTCGTGCATCGTGCGAAAGGCGGTCTGCAAGCACTGTCTTTGGCGTGTTTCTACACTGGTCACAATGGTCTATACAATGGCCTGGTCTACAGGGATCTACAGTGGCCTAGTTCACGTTGGTCGTACAAAAGCTGTCCGCAGATATGTTCAAAGAATGCACATGTACCGAGCAAACATGACTGGAACATGATTGAGGCGAAGTAAACTCTGTCGTTGTGTTCGTTGCGAACTCATTCTTTTTGTGTGATGAACCTGCAGTGATGGGTTTAAGGTGTCTCACGGCTTAGTCTCAAGACGGAGACTTTTTTTTTTGTAGCACGATGTCCGCCCAGCGCCTGACAAACCGATCGTGTAATCATGTTCTGAGAGTTACATACATTAAAATTAATTAGCAAGCGGAGCTGCGCGTGCGCGCTGAATGGCGTCAGGACATGTGCACTTTGCCAATAAATGAAAAAGGGTTGGGAGGCAAGGAGGTCCATTATCGATAAGAGGTTAAGAGCGAAATATATGTGCTCCGACCACAGGCATGACACACCCCTGACGAGACCCTCGCGGCTACCGAGAAAATAGTGCGCCGTCTTTCCCTTTTAATAAGCGACATCGGCAATATCGGTTTCATGCGCGCGCGAAGAGAAAGTAGCCACCGACTCGTCTTGCTGATTCGGAGGCGCGACATCGACACGCTGCGTCGAAATGCCTCTGCTACTTTGAACAATGTGAAGAAGAAAACCAAGAAGTCTTTCTACCACCTGACGTCGAGGGCGGCGTCGGAACACGACTTCAATTTAGTCCCACGATGCCCTCGTGTGGGACAGTGGTAGGACGGGGCAGTCACTGTTTTCCTGGAATACCGAGCGACTCGTTGTAGCAAAGACACCTCATTGGTAAGGGCGCCAAGTTTCACGGATGAATAAATACTGTTTCGAAAGCGTTATTTAGTAAGGCATCTTTTTTTTTTACAGGGGAACTGAAGATGTTCTCGTAAGAAAACGAGTTAAAAATGTATTCCAGCGTATTCGTGTTCCGTTAATATAAATATCACGACAATTTGTCCCGAACGTCTCAATATACGCGAGAAATACCGAAAGAAGATCTGCCTCAGGGTGCGATGTCATACCTAGAGGATTCAACTGCCTTGCGCGTGCCACTCGTGAGGGAACACGTGCAACGTATTTTACTCCTCGGGTAAGGCTTCCGGATGGCGCGGAAATGCCACTATTCCCCCCTCTCGCCGAACATGCCGAGAACGAGGGGCTTCATCGCTATTTTGAAACCTCTCCTGTGGCTACTTGGCACGTCAATATAAAATATAATTTTATATTCGGAAACCTGGAAGTCAAATAAAAACTCTTTAAATTATTTTTAATTTGTTTCCAAATCCGAAACCGTTTTTGTTTCCCTTTAAAGGCAGCAGAGAAGCAGACGAAATCCGTTGAGGTAGCACGGCGGGAGCGTCAGGCGCTCTTCTCAAGCAGCGCTCATCATCGATAGGGGAAACGGTAAGATGTTTACGTCCCTTCACAAAAGCCACCACGAAAAAGCGCTCGTACCTCCTTGACCATTCGACTTTAGTGAGAAGCGAGCAGCACAAGGACGAAGAGAAACCGTCGACGCCAACAAACCGTGTCGACCAAAATGTCTTAGGCCTCTAAGCCTATTCCCTCGAAGAAGCGGGCACGCCAAACAGTTCAACACCAACATGGCTATTGCATTTTCAACTCCTCACACAGAAGGTACCGCGGGCAAACACGGACGCCAGCATGACATTATGACGTATTCCCGGGATAGTAGAGTGCAAAAAATCACTGCGAGAAGCCAGCGTCCAGGACAACTCAATGCCGTTTTGGGAAGAATAAAGAAACGAAAAAAAAACGTTGGTTTGTAAAGTTTTAACGTCACTAATAATGTCAAGGAAACGAGCGCCAGTACTGCACCGAGAAACTGACTGAGGGAGAGGAGGATACGAGAGTGCCCCTACACTCGGTGAACGCGATAGAAAGCGGACCGCCAGCGTCCGGCGTTTTGATTTCGCGTTCGAACCCGTTCGACGAGTGCAGTGGACACAAAGGCAGCTAGTTTTAGTACTACTCACTAATCATTCCGATTAGAGCTCTTCGTTCCGACGTCACCATGTGCTCTCCTTCTCCCTCAGTTTTCCGGCAAATTGACAAGCAAAGTCACATACATTTTTTTTTTTTTTTAGAGGCGTTTTTCCAGGTATTTCCAGCTGTTATCTACTATGAGACTTAGCGTCCATCTACAGAAAGGCCTGTGAACGAAAGCATCCAACCTCGTTTTGATTGCCACCCGAACTCTTCGTTCTTAGATCCTCATCTTTTTAGGACTTGCTAAACTGCAAAACCAAAGGTGCCCAAGTTTCCCGTGGGATCATCTTTAGCCCAGAATATTTTAGCTTGCCTACCTGAAAAAAATCATTTTGCCAGAACTTTGCTCCCAAGCTTCAATGCGTCAATAAAACCGGTGGCCAAAAATTAAAAAAAAGGTGGGGGGGGGGGGGATGTTGGCCGAGTGTCTTAACGCCCGCCAGCTCGGGGTACGAGGAGCAAAAGCTCGCGCTGCAGAACTCCACGGATCCTGGGTTTGATCCCCATTACTGCGCGTTTCGACCTGAATGAGCATCGTACAGGCGTTTGATCGTTCACCACACTACCTGGTTCACATTAAAGAGCCGGACTGTACAATAAAAGGACATATTCTTACACCCCTTGTCCCATATAAGACGCCTCATATAATTTCAGTTCGACGTACAGTACGCTGACGTCGAAACAACGTTGTCAACATTGATGAGCGGCTTGATGGTCTAATGGTACATCTTAATAATATAGCTAATGTAAGTGTTACTGACTACAATACAAAAATAAAAATAATCGTGTTTTTTTTTTTGCCTTACTACAAACTTCAGTGTTTTTTTGTTTTGTTTTATGTCTGTAGCTGTTTAATAAGTTATATCGCACCGTTATAAAGCCCCTCTTAAAAGCTGGGGCCGTTTGTTCGACGTCCGTGTGCTGGGTGTCGAACTGAAGTTATGGAATGCGCTACATGCGACAAAAGGGTGTAAGACGGCCGTCTGTTTTTTTGAGAGTGCGAGCCTCGCAAAATAATTGCTTCAAAGTGTAACTGCGATATAGAGGCATAATTGACAGTCTTGTGAAATATTAAAAAACAAATCGGTTTGAGTTTTGACGTCTAAATGTTAGCCCAGGTCAGACAAACTCCCCTTCTGATCTGAGGCAGTGGTCACCTACAATATTACGCAGAAACATGCAGGAAAGCGTGTGAGCGTTGAAGATCGGCAAAAGAGCGGAAAAAGGCGTGAACGAAATAAGCTGAACACTGCAAAGCGCCCTAGCAACTGAATGTTTTTAACATGTATATTAAAAACTATCTAAATACTCGAAACACTCGTACTTGGTTTTTTTCTTTGTTTTTTTTTTTAGTGTAGCAATAGGATTTTTAGCTTACTCAATGTTTGCGTTTGTTCCTAGTCGCAGGTGCATCGTTTATTTCTCTGGAAATGTACTCTTTATACCTTTACAAAATCTAGACGTCGTGCACTCTGGGGCTCGTGCTCATCCGCTACAATTGAAGGCAAGATGCCCATAACGGCTTGCGTATGGGGCGACCATAGGCTCACGGCACGTTCGTTTGCACACCTACCTGTCTGGCCAATATACGCAAGACCGCAAGCCGGCAGAATTTCGCAAACGTGCGGTCTGGCGTATAAACCCGCTGACTTGCGGTCTGACATATATTGATTGGTTAGGCGGCTAGGCGTCTAAACTATCACGTCTCCGAGCATGCGACGGCCACGCGAGCGAGCCCGTCTGGACACCCTCCTATTTTATGTAGCAGACGCACGTGTCTTCCAGCGTTTTGAAACGTCAAGATTTTGGCAATATAAAAACATTAAATTTAAAAAAAATACACGTGTCATTTATGATTTGGAATAAAGGCAAATATTGTATGAACAAGGCCTCCTAGCCATTTCAGGTAAAAATCACCAATACATAAAAAAGGGGTTTACACAACGTTGACCAAGCACTTAATCTACATGGCCATTATTAAACGTGTTATCGTTCTTTTTGATATAAACTTTAGTTTCGAGAGCGCCTTGTATTGTATAGCTTTTATTTCCCTGTCTTTTTCGCCGTTTTTGTTTAACTTCAAGATATACCAACTGGCCATAATAATCGTTTTGGTGTCTGTGTTTTCTTTTGTTCCTTGTGTCTGTAGCGCTTGGGGTCAGTCCCTCGTGTCTCCTTGCACTCTAAGCCTTCACAAACCAAATCCCGTCTTTTCCTTAAATTTTCGAATTTAATAGCGCAAATAACTCCGTGTGTTGCTGGTCAACGAGACAAAACCAGTTTGTTTCACAACCCGAGCAGCCTTCCGCAGTAAAGTTCACTCACAAACATGTCTTTTTGCGTGAATGTGATCACTAGGCGACATCTCTAGAGTAACAAGCTATTTATAACGAGGCATATTTAACACGTCTGGTAGCACCATTTCCGTTTTATATTTTTGAAACATAAGGTCTTAGAGAAACTTCCAGTTCCCGCAGAAAATGCTTTACTGAATAAAAGCGAACCATATATTCTGGCGTCTTTTTTTGATCGATACGCAGTAGTAAGAAAAGAATATCTTCTTCTCATTTTGTTTATCATTCATTTGGGGAAGATTTTCAAATAAGGAAAAGTGCGGTAGAGCATGTTTATCAGAAGAACAAAGAGTGACAAAATATTTATTAAAACTACTTGAAATTTGTTTCTTGTTTGCAATACGGCTATTTTCTACTGTCACGTTGGTTTTCCTTGCGGTTAGTTGACGCCAAAATCTTTGTGGTGAATATCTTATGACGTTTTGCATTTTAACATTAAAAACAAAAGATATTTATGCCTTTTTTTAATTATTTACTCAGCATCAGTATTTTAACCTGTAGGTGCCCATCCCTCATCCCACGCGCTTTTCTTCTACACCTGGCAAAGCGTCTATTGTGGTGAATTATATCCCTTGTTTTCCAAAGGACTGCTTGGGTTCCGTTTTTTTACTCGCATTGGAACAAACTTACAAAAGCATTCTAGTATTTTTTTTTTTTTAGATTAAACTAAAACTCGTCCCCTCCAAAAGGTTTCTAGCAAGGTGCGGAAAAGTATCAAGGCTGAAGTCTAGTTGATCAACAAACGATTCGTCTTCAGATTCTTTAAAAATTTTATATGAATATATTTCGATTTTCTTAAGTGGGGCCTCCCACTATATTTCAAAATGTACCATACTGTGATCTGAAATTCCGAGGTAAATCTTCCGACCATATGTGTGACTTGAGAGGTTCTCTCTGACAAATATCAAATCTATTCAGAATCGTATTTGTCCTTGTACTCTATTAGGCTCCTTAAAGGGCGACTCCGCTCAATTTCAAAGATTTCGGCATAATGAGTGATTTCGAATGAAAAATACCTGATAAAGACACTACGTCATTTGCTTCGCGAAACATAGAATATATACTTTTCAATCTAATTTTAAACACGGGCAGAAAATGAAACCGAAACTTCGGCTCCATCCGGCAACATTGGCCTCGGACCGCTAAGAAAATGGCCATCACGTGGTACGAGATGTCACGTGATCCTCTGCGCAACGACGGGCGGGATTGGGGCGGGCGTGTGTCAGGCGCAAGTGTCGTCTGCGCCGCACTCTTCACCACGTTGTTGTGTCTACGGCATTCGACGAAGTGTGAACAACTGCAACATAAATCTGCGCGCGTAGTGTCCGCAGTGTGGACGAAACTCCGAGAGACGGCGGTGAAGCGAAAGACGGCGGAAACAGCGGGGTCACGGCGGGGCGGCCAGACGGCTCCCAAGAAGCGAGCTGCGCAAGCGCGCAGAGAGGAAACGTTGCTGACGTCACAGGTAATGCTTGCCCAGAGAAGTAAATACAAGCGAAAGGGGGCAATGCTGAGGACGTTTAGCTAAATATTGGCTACGCCCACGCCGTAGTCATGACTGTGCTGTTGGTTGCACCTCAATTCGCCCGCTCGAGAGAGCCTATTTCGGCAACTTGGAGAGTTGAAAATTTTGCCGGACCGTTTCAGTAACATTCAGGCTGAACTATGCCCTAATATTTGTCGTGTGGTCTTCCTAGGTGATACTGAAGAGAACTACAATGTTTTTTTCTGTCTTTTTAAATGAAGCGGAGTTGTCCTTAACAACCTGTGTCAAATTGTGCGAGAGGCTAAATCCAAAAGTTCTTCAGAGCATGACACTTCACTGTCCCTAGTTTCTTGTGTAGCCCTATCCAGCCGAGGTTGAAATATATCATCATAATACCTTTCTTATAACTTGCTTTAAATTTAAAAAAAGAAACTAATTCAACTTCTTAAAATATCCAGTATGCATTTGTGGAGGGCGATACACTGCACCTTCTACTAATTCACTGCTTTTCAACTTGATCCTAGACCATACATGTTCAATACCCGGAGCACCTTTCATTTCCAAAGCTGTCAGGGGCGATTTACCTATCAGGGCTACAACACCTCCTCTACTTTTTCTGTCCTTACGCAACACATTATAACCAGGGGGTATTATCTCATCGTCTAACACTGAAGAATAAAGCCAGGTTTCAGTAATAGCCACTGTACTGGGGTAATGATCTATTAAGATGTGTTCTGCTAAACCGTTTTATTGGCAATACGTCGAGCATTAAGGTTGAACAGTAGGAGGTTTCTTTTTTTCTTCTGAAATAGGTTCCCGTTATTGTTCATGCTCAGAATGTTGTGCATTGGGTGCGAAAAGTTTAACTCTCTGGTGAGTGTCAAAGTCCCATCTCTACCTCACTCCATTGAGTTTAATGCGAAAGCATTAATGGCTCATGGAGCGTTCCGCCATTATCTGAGTGAAGCCGGCGTTACCGCTGTCTGTAGCAGCGATAAACGGCACCTAAATTCCCTTCAAATGCGACGCGTCATGTGATCCCATAGCAACGGCGTCATTGTTGCTAAGGAGCCAGTTGAACTGCTGGCGGCGCAGCAGAAAAAAGGGGGGGGGGGACGCAGGAATGCGCTGGCCTGATGTTAGGCCTAACATTAGGCCTAACATTAGGCCGATCGTTATTCTTTGACGTCTAATGTTAGGCCTAAAGTTACGTTTTGACGTCTAACGTCGTTAACCGGTACCCGCGGCTAGGGCGATGATGACGATGAGAGGACACGTGATTTACGCATAGAGTTATTATAATGTACGCTAGAGGTTCAACTGGCGCTAGTGTCTATGCGACTTCCGGGAGGCAAATTGAAGCAGACAGCAACCAGTCTACTTTTGCGGTGCTCCTGTGCATTTCTATGTGAAAACGCGAGTGAATTTTGTCTCTTCGACGCAAAATAACGAATAGCTTTTGTTATATCGGTTGTACCGGATAGTATGTACCTTTATTGATACTGTGAAAGTGTAATTGATTTAGTTTCAGCATTTTTCTTTTCTACTGAACGATGTTAATCTTCGCTATATTTCAGGCCTAAACCTACGTTCCATGGCAGGTATGCAAAAAGGAGCGACGATTCTAAGCAAACATAACAATCGAAAGGAATGTAGAGTGCGTTCAAGGTTCGCTAGCATTCCGGTGGTGCTTATATATTGCTAATATGCCCGTTCCGTCACTATATGAAAATGACTCCGTCTTGCATCGTTACGATCTGTTAAAAAATAAAGTATGTTGGCTACAAAAGGTGTGTCTTTTTATTATTTCCTATGTCAGGCAGTTTTAATCTGGCACCTGTTCTCTGGCTTCTCCTTATTTACAAAAATTTGGAGCGTGCGGGTGATGATTTGAACCCAGAACAAGCATCTTCGCACATATGCATGAGCAGAAAGAATAAAGCAGTACTTATTTATTGCAAATCTGACTATATTACGTGGCTTTCAATTTATTTTTATCGTCTGCATTCACAGGAGGTACTTATCCAGCGGAACTGCGTAGTTCTTGCCGTCTCTTTTGGTTTTCCACATGTCCTTCGTTCTTTTGGCACGTATATCCCACATGCTAAAAAGCGCCGACGCCGTGTTTGCGCTAACAGTGTCCGATAGTGCACATAAATACACGTACGAAGCGGTTTAAGCATCGTTTTTCATGCCACGAATTTTAAATAAAAACGCAGTAGCTGACCAATTATTTCTTCTGCGTAACTTAGAAATGTTCGAATGTGCCCAGTACGTACGAATTATTTGTGATATTTGCTCTTATAATCGAGCGCTGAGAGAAAATGCATTCGCTTTTTCCCATAGGAATGCGTTACCGGAAGTCAATTTTGGACTGGTTGCTGTCTGCTTCAATTTTCAGCAGCACACTAGCGCCAGTTGAACCTCTAGCGTACATTATAATAACTCTATGAATTTCAGCACCAGGAATGCTTTGGCATTCACAACTCATAAGAAGTGCCTAAGCGTCCTGGGAATGTTTTTTTTTTTTTTTTTTATGTGATAGGAGTACCTTTTTTCCATTTCGTTTATTTCGAGGTGCACTCTCTCATAGCTGCCCTCTGATAACGCTTACATTTTTTTTAAGTCGTGATTAATAAATATATGAGTTCCTTTAAGTTTTTTGACATTTCAAAGAACATTTTAGTTTTCATCATAACACTCAAAGCTTAAAATAACCGGCTCGGCTTTCTGCTAGGTCACCTTCCAAGACGGCGAACCATTAATCTACAGATATAACTTCAACACTCACTTTTGTTTTGAAAAAAAAAAACTTCAACTACTTATTCTCTCAAGTCGAATTCCGTTTCCTTCTCGCATTCTGCCACCCCATAGATCACCAAATAATTTCTTCTACTTCTGTTTTCGAAGTCATCAATTTTCGTTTGTAGTTTTAATACGGTCGCTTCCAACTGCGTCATGTTTTCGTCTAACATCACGCGTCGTAACAAAATCAGTCGTCTTGGAATTAGATGCTTCAATCACTTCTAATATTTTATCAAAACTATTTTTACTCGTAACTATTTCTGATATATTAGTCGTCATCTCTTTCTGGCGTTCCAGTATCTGCTTCAGTGTGTCTGCCATTCCAGTATCTGTTTTATTGTGTCTAGCATTCCAGTATCTACTTCAGTCAGTGGGCCAAGATTTTATTCGACATCCCCGCACCTTATTAGTGCAAGTGCCCCCCAACAACAATCAGAGATCGTAGTGAGGAGCAATTTCACACGCCTTGGGCAAGGCAACAGCAGCAGAGAGCAATTCTCTGAACGGTACGAGTAGTCAAAAACTCTCACATACCTGCCCGCAAGAAAAGAGCTATCAGTCAGACATGTCGGTACTGCTATCGCCTAGCCCACTGGCCTTCGGTCGGTTGGGGTGTTTCTTTATAGATTCAAAGGCTGAGGTGGATGTGCCTCCGCGGTCACCAATAGGACGATCAAGCACGCGTCGAAGACCCCGTCACAGTGCAGTTCCTGTTGAGGTGTCTTCGCCGGCTGGATGACGGGCAGCCTTTCGACCACGTAGTTTTGAAGGATGTTTGTTCCGTGTATATGTCTGTACACGTCTTCACTTGTCGATTATTCGTGCTGCGACAGCAGCAGCCAAAACTGCTGCAGTCGCAGCAGCCTTGGCTGCCGCTTAAAATAAAAATGTTATTTTAAAGGGACCATGAAACGATTCTGAAATCGAATTTCATCCACCGATCGTGGTAAGAGGTGTGAAAAGCAACATAAAAACACAAAAATAGGGAGCCAAAAAAAATTCTTCGCTATAGAACTTTTAAAAGAAAACTGGACTCTTTTGCACCTTCTTTCCTTCGAAAGCTCTCTGCCTTTTCACTACGATGCATCCGCGGAAACGGAGCGCGTCAGCCGAATCCACGTCGCCTATTAGGTAAGAGCCTACCTCACCAGCACCGCGATCGTAAACAATAAATAGCCGGTGAATGTTTCCTAAAAGTTTTGTTAAATAATATTCAGATCCACATTTTGTAGCATAATTAGAGATGTGACGAAAATTGCCAAATTTGATAATGATGAGAGCCAAGCGCCATCTATCGTGTGGTAAACAAAGCAAGAAAAAGACCCTACTGCGCCTGCGCAAAAGGGCCGACGCGTCGTTGGCCGAGACCACGGTGTAGTCGCGACGACGAACGAACGTTTATTTTTCTACGTGTTCTTCTCGCGCGTCCCGACTTCAAGGAGGAAGAAAAAAGTACTTGAAACAGACCACGACGAACAAGAACGCTGGATCCACGAACACCCGAGAGAATCTACAACGGCTACGAATCCACCGAGCTCGGCAGGTAGGCCTAGCAGGCACTCCACTCCCGACTCGGTGCTGCGTTGCTTCAACGGTCCTTGGCCAAGACCGTCTGCCCACGACCGGTTGGCGTGCTGAATGGAATATGCCCGCGCGACCCTTGTGGACCCTTCCCGTATTATAGGTTGATCGCTGACCTCAATTTTAGATTAAGAGGTGAGGTCAATCTCTTCCCCTTGTTTTCCGAGGCAGTGTTGACGAACACTGTCGTCGAAAAGGGACTCTCGTCGATTCTATCTTCTTGTTTTGTGTGATATAGAGCTCAAATAAACGCCGTATGGATTACCTTCATAACACGTATGTACACTTTGTTATTAGTATGCCATTTTTATTCTGACATGACTGCACGTCACTGTCGAGCTATAACAGTTCGTGGGAGCTACGTGCAATGCCGGTCCAACCTTCCTTTGCCGAGTGTCACGTCAGTATCGAGTTGCAATCGTAAAAGATCGGACCCGAAGCGCTTACCAACAGCGCGAATACAGCACTTCCATCAAACGCGCGCGTCCGCTCCGAGTGTGAACAGGTATTTACTTGGCTTTTGCTGATACTGTCGTAGTTCAAACTATCTTTTTTTAACGTCGGCTTGCTCCTGCATCTCCTAGGCCGCGAAAAACGCCGCGGACATTTGTCTCTATCTACGTCGCTTTGCAAACGACTGACACATGCCGCCTTTTACCAACAATGACAGTTGGGTTGACTTCTGGAGTCTTCACCGGAAGACTCGCCGCACTTCCCCGCAGGCATACCGGCGTACGGGACTAGTCCCATGCTGTCGCTGTAGCGCAACATATCTCATTGAATTTCGCTCAGCTGCGATGTGTCCATGGCTATCGCGGCCACGACCAACTCTTGTGATCGCGGCGATGAGGGGCGCCGATTCAAAAAATACGTCGGTGACATCAGCGCCATCAGCGCAGTAAAACCTACCGGCGCACCCCCAACTCGCCGCCGCTGACGCTCCCATTCTACAGCCGAGAGAACTTCCGGTTCCGGAAACAGGGTACGTCACGACCGTCAAAATTACGCCGCAGCTTGTTTTGCGGTCAGTTGGAGAGAAAGAAACAGTCGACATTTCATTAATTTTTTGTGTAGAAGTTAATAAACTGAGACGAAAACGGGTGCCTGTTCGGCATTCAGTGAACGTTGAAGGTTTAATGTAAAAGTTACCTGGCAAAAGTAAAAAAGGTCATTTCATGGTCCCTTTAAACTCAATGTGTGCACAGGTCACATGACGTAAGGTCACGTGACATCAATCTTCCCGCCAAATTTAGGGGGGAAACCAATGTGGTGCATACGTCACGTGACAATTTCCCCAGTACAGTTAGCGGGGAAAATGAATTGGTACATTGGTCACGTGACGTATATTTTTTCGTCAAATTTAGCGGAAACCTGAATTTGTCGTTAGGTCCGATCATAGAGTTATTATAATGTACGCTAGAGGTTCAACTGGCGCAGTGTGCTGACGCAAATTGAAGCAGACAGCAACCAGTCGAAAATTGACTTCCAGTAATGCATTTCTATGGAAAAAGTGAGTGCATTTTCTCCCTGCGCTCGATCATAAGAGCAAATATCCCGAATAATTCGTACGTACGAGGTACCTTGGAACATTTCTCAGTCAGGCCTACGAAATAATTGGTCAGTTACGGCGTTTTTCTTTCAAATTCATCGCATTAAAAACGGTGCTAAACCGGCTTCGTATGTGTATTTATGTGATCTGGCGGACACTATTAGCGCGAACGCGGCGTCGGCGATTTCCAGCATGGGGGATATACATGCCAAACGAACGAAGGACATCTGGAAAATCAAGAGCGGCAACAAGAACGACGCAGTAACACAGGATCAGTAGCTCGCAGTGCATGTACGATCAAAATAAATTGAAGGCCACGTAATCTGTTCCGATTTTAAATAAGTAAGTACAGTTTTATTCTTTCTGCCCTGAGCGAAGCTGCTTGTTCTACGTTCAAAATATCACCCGCGCGCCCGATATCTTTGAGAACAAGTGCGCGATAAAGGCTGCCCGGCAGAGAAAACAATACGAAGAGACACCTTTCATAGCCCACGGACTTTATTCTCCACGTTTTGAAGGTGTTTATCCGCTCATGCACGACGGGGTCATTTTCATATTGTGACAGGACTGGCATATTATCAATATACAAGTCTCACCGGAATGCTGGCGAGCCTTGAACACACTCTATATTCGTTTCGATTGTAATTTTGCTTTGAATCGTCGCTTGTTTTTACACACCTGCTGCGGAACACACATTTGGGACTGAAATGCAGCGAAGTAAAATATCGTTCACTGATGAAGAAAAATGCGCTAACTAAAGCAATTACGCTTTTACAATGTTAATCAAGGTGCATGCTATACGGTACGACCCAAATAACCAAAGTGCTCCGTGTTATTTTCCGGCGAAGAGACAAAATGCACGCGCGTTTTCCCATGGGAATGCACAGGAGCACCGCAAAAGTAGACTGGTTGCTGTCTGCTTCAATTTGCGTCACGGAAGTCGCATAGACACTAGCGCCAGTTGAACCTCTAGCGTACATTATAATAACTCTATGGGTCCGATGACTTCAGGTCACGTGACATCTATTTTCCCGCTAAATTTAGAGGGAAAATTAAATTCGTGTATAGGTCAGGTGACATTAATTTCCCCGCTATATTTTAGAGGGAAATCCACGTACTCACGGAGAGAAAACATTTTGATGTGGGGAGGTAGCGTTAAAACGTTAAAATCATTTCCTGCTTTAATGAATATGTAGGAACTATACAGGTGTCCGCGAAGAACTGGATACAAATTTATTTCCAGTCACCTCTGGTCTTCGGCCCGTGGACCATGGTCTGTTGACCCTACCTTTATTCGCCAATTAACTATGACCAAGTGCTCATGCCAACGAATAGCGCCTTCAAATACTCAGCTTTCGCAGCTGTAAATTCCAATTCCGTGTCAAGGTCGCGGTATGACTAGGAGGTTTTGCGAAAATAAACGTTTAGAAGAAAATGCCTAAAAACGCTTGCCCTTCCTTTTGTTCTTCGGCAGTGTTAACGGACCACGTTGAACTGGAGATTTCCGATGACTTCGTACTAACTATAAATAAATAAAGATAGATCAAGAGAGAGAGAGGGAGAGAGAAAGAGAGAGAGAGAGATCGGGTAATATATTTTCTTTGCATATATAAACAAAATTTCAAAAATGTTAGGATCCTACTCATCGGACAGAAAGAAGATAGCCCATATTATATTCGTAAAGATAAAGTGGGGAGACGCAGCAAGTGCAGCGTATTGTAAGCTGCACTGGGTGTTAAGTTTTTTAGCTTTTGTGAGATCGGGAGTTCTCTGAGTTTTGAAGGCGACGTCTCGCCCGTCAGTTGTAATAACCACGTGACGGTATTTTGTGACGCGATTTTGTAAGGTTATTCTCACCTAATGGCAGGCAGCCCTGTAACATATTATTTGTTAAAATAAAACAAAATGCAGGTATCCCGATTAACTTTCTCTACCCAGGCAAGTGATCAAGTGGAGCTAGTAATCAGGAGACAATTCATCACTATTAGAAGTGCCCTAACTCCCTAAGTGACCGAACAAAATTGTCAAGACATAAAATGCGACAACGGCGTCGACAGTGAACACGTAACTGAAAACGAACCCCTCGGGTAGTAAAAAATATAATTTCCAAAGTTCCGCCACGTTCGATGCATTTGTCATGGAGCGCTGCACACGAGCATATACGCGGGGAGAAGCTCGCGAGGAACGCTTCTGTTTTCCACCTTCTGGATAGTGCTCGTGCTACCCACGTGGTTATGTTTTAATATGTATAGTGCATAAAAGATTGGTATTGCACGTGCTTGCCCCAGCAGAGAAAATTAAAGCATCCTCGTTCTGGGTTGTGAAAAAATTCCACCAGGCGGCGACACCCAAACTTCTCGCCGCGAAGAGTGCTCCCCGAAGGAAACACACAAAGACGGCGCTCAGGCGCTCAAATTTTTCACCGCGTTCAACAATTGTTCGCGACCTTCTGCATTCACTTTGACCCGCTCGCGAATGCATTTTAAACTCAAAGCGGATCGAGAATAACTGGTAAAGCATCTGAAGCAGCTAAAAAGCAATAATGATTCTAAAATAAGAAATGAGATAATCTAATATTGCTATTTCAGTTTCGTGTATGAAAGCGTCGCTGAAGGGACGTGTTTTTCCCGAAACAAATTCGATCACTTTACTATTTCATAAGTGTTCTTTTCTGTGACGAGTGAGAATAGGGTTTGAAGTTTGCCTATTTTTCAGGAGGCTGAGATTTTTTTTCTTCGGAATTGGACGGATCACTGAGATATGGCAGTAGATAGACTCCCGGCCACTCCAGGAAACTTGTCGCCCCCAACTGTTTTATTTTATTCGAAGTATGCTGCTTTTACATGAAATAAGAGTCAAAACGCAGGCGAGCTGGGGAACAATCCTAATTATCCACTAAAATCCTTGAGACAAGGAAACAAAAGGGAGATACACACCACCGTCTGAATACCTGCATATCATATAGCTGTCGTTTACTTCCACAGCAGTCTTCTTCTTCTTTGTCAACGTCCATCTAAATTATGCGCATTAAACAGCATACACACTCACTACACAAAGAAAGCCTCGAGTACATGAACTGAGTCTTCTTCCTCGTCGTCTTTTTCTTTGTCGTTTCCTTTCTTGTCAATGCATGTCTTAACGGCAGGCATACTCAAACCATCAATAAACCATGAGAATCGAACATAAGTCTAAAGTCATTTTTTAAATGTCAGTTTCTCACAGGAGGAAAACATTCAGAAAATGCCCGAATCACAACCTACCTGGAACTAAACAGACAGCGCGTGGCTACGATCAACATTGGCGGCATATAATCGGCTCCAAATCACGTGGCCGCTTGTTCTCGCTGTGAGTTGAAGGGGTGAACGCTGCTCGTGTTTCTATCATGTTTTCTGCGACTTCAGTTGCGTGTCGGAAAAAAACGAACGGGTGTTTTATCGCTCAATAACGTCAGCGATACGTTCTAAGCTGTATTTGCGCAAAGTACCAAAATCATTGCATCGCCCATTTAAGGGTGAAACGAATTTAGTGCACGAACAGCTTTTGAATATACTACACCGCGGCTTTACCGGTAATCGGGCTTTGCCACATGCGGCGTCTTGATGAGGAGAAGCGAGACCGGGGTAAAGAAAGGCGTATGCTTCTACATTTAACTCGCTCTTACATCTATGAGTAGTCCTTCTTTCTCTTACCCTATACGTTCCTATTATATTCAAACTACTCATTCTCGAACTCTCTGTTAGCTCCCACAGCCGAATATATAACCCAAAGTTTTTTGTCGCCTTTTCGATGGATTCAAAATCTCATTCTTTGAATGCAAGTATTTTCATATCCAAAACTTGCAAGTGGTAAATTACATGCAAACAAATTAGCAATGCTTATACATATTAGTTGTTGATTTATATTCAGATGTAACCAGGCGACTCTCGAAGAACTGCCGGACTTCAGCACTACTTTTGTGACAGTGCATTTACTTAATGCTGTAATGCTGTGATTTCAAAAGCATTTCGCGAGAGTAGCAATTTTGATGTCAAATTGTAACTACGATGTTCAAATACTTTAAGCGTACTGTCTCTGCCAACGATACAAGCGTTCGTGTATTATCTGTGAGTATGATTCGATATAAAAGGTCTAACGTTTTTTTTTTTTTCGTCCCGTGCCGTATATGTCTGCAAGATTCGTAACAACAAACGATGCATGAGCTGAGTAACCGAGAATAAATCTGAAAAACCTTGACACGGTATGGCTTTTCTAATAAAGCCGGGGAACGACACACACACGGAAGCCATGACGCTTATTCGCATGTTCACTCAGGTGCTGCTCTTCTCAATCATCCCGCCGAAGCCACCACTGGATTGCACACCTGACGCCCAACGTCCCGGAGGTGACGCTGCGCTTTCATTAGAGATTACATCTGAACCTTGGCCGGTTCCACTTACAAGCCGCGCAAGGACATCTTTGCCAACCTCGCCAGGCAACCAGGGACGCCAACGGACGAGTGTCTACTTAAGCAGCTCCGATAGCCATGCCAGTCGAGGTACGACACCTACACGGAAGCCATGACGCTTAATCGCATGTTCATTCAGGTTGGTTACCTCAAGTATGTCAAATGCTTTCGCAGCAGTGACATTTGTTTATTCTTGGTGTCGTTCCCCAACGACGATGTGCGCTCTTGGTGTAAAGTGTTTTGTCATTACTGTTTCCAGTGCTCGTACGCCTTGTTTTATGTTTCTCAGCTCCCCCTAGTAATGTCGGGTGATGTCGAAATAAATCGAGGCCCCCAACCCAATCGGGACCACAAAGTTTGTATACTTTCTGCTGTCCAAAAAATCGAGACTGCGCAGACAGACATGCTGCCGAAGATTGTATCTATTGAAAGAGGACAAAAAGCTACCGACATATCAGTGAAACAGCTATTTCCTAAGATAAGTGCTATTGGAGCGAAGTTGGCACAGATGAACACTGTGACAAAGACCATGCTTGCGCCTTCCCAGGGCATGTCCGTTTAGGTGGCAAATATTCAAAACCAAAGCAAAGACAATACAAATTGTCTTCAAGGTCAAATTTGTTTGTTTTCTTGACTGCACTAATAACCCAGCCGAAACATGGTGGCAATCAGAAGGAAAACTTGTTCAGTTTTGCGCGTTTAACTTGGGCATTACGCTCGACCCATCGAATCTTGAGAGAGCTCGCCGGCTAGGCAAATTTCATCCAGGAACAATTAGGCTAATGATCGTGAAGTTTGCCCGATTCAGGAATAAGGTAAGCATCTTCGCCTCGGCTTGCAGCCGAAAAAAACACCAGTTATGCTGTTCGCGAAGATTTTTTTTTTTTGCGTCTGTGCAATTTGCTTGTAGCAAACTTTTATAGTACGAAAAAAAAAAAAAACTGAACGTTCCCCTCAAGGTTTGCTCTAACAAATTGCAAGATAACAACAAAATGTTTCTTGTTTAACCCAGAGCCTCAATTTGTTGTCGAAGTTTTATAACTAGATCCGCTGAGTAAAAGAAAAAAAAGTCAAGCTCAGCACATTAAACCTCACATCGAAATTAAAATAAAAAAAACTTTCTGTCCTGTTTACAAGCATTTTAGTGTCATGCCGCAAATAGGCGATCTTCAGGTTGTTTTCGAGGATAATTTATCTGACATAGTCATTCCTACAGAAACATGGTTAAAAGCTGATAATAAAAACAACAAAATTTTTCCTGTTATTTTTGTGTACAATGTTTTTCGTCGTGACCAACAAATAACTACAATGTTTTTCGTCGTGACTAACAAATAACTACAATGTTTTTCGTCGTGACCAACAAGATCAGAGGGGTGGTGGTGGGCTGATAACTGTCGAAAGACATATTTCCTCTTTTGGCATTTGTTTGTTGAACAATACATTGGAATTTACTTGTATATATGTTTGTACTCTTTCGAGTAAGATTTTAATAGGAGTGCGTTGTAAACCACCTGACTGTGTTACGTATTTCCACACGGATTTGTGCTCTATTCTATTGGACATTAAACCTCCTTCTTCGAAAGCCGACATGTTGTTATTCGGCGACTTTAATTTTTCTCTTATAGACTGGTCAAAATTATCTGGTGGTTCCACCACATCGAAACAATTCCTAGATATGTGTCTCACTCTCAATATTACGCAGTTAGTTGATAAACCAACTCGCTTAGATAATATCTTACACTTTATACTGACCAAGACACCAGACATGGTCCTGTCAATTCACTTCTGTGAAGGGTTAATCGATCAGAGGCTGCTGCATATCAAGTTGTCATTTGCCGTCTTCATAAATCATCCTATTTATAAGATAATCCACGACTATAAGAAGGCTGAATTTAAGTCAATAAACCGCGAATAGACAAATCTATTTTACTCTTACGTTGATAACATTTACAATAAATCGGTAGAGGAGAACTGGGTACTATTTCAAACAATTTGTATTCGTAAAAGATTCGGGAAATCTGTGGTTTACCAAAACTTTGCTTTCCCTTCAAAATAAAAAAAAAGAAACTGTTTGCAAAAGGCCAAACGCGTCAACACGTCTCAACCCTGGAATGTTTATAATTCTTCCCTCAGGAAGTAAACTAAAAAACCTTAAACTGTCCAACAATAAATTATCCTTTCATGACTTACCACCTATCCCACGAACTAACCCAATGAAGTTCACCAACAAGTAAACCATTATATTCGTATCACAAACGACAATGGCGACACCATCCTGAAGAGAGATTGCCCTGAAGAACATAACGACTACTTTTCCTTTATTTTTACTCTAGAATGTTTAGCTACTGTTCCTACTTATGCCGAAAAACCTTGTGAGAAAATGCCCTCGATCAGCATAAATTCGGCTGGTATCGTAAACGTAATCGACAAAAAGAAAACTTTCATCGTCAGCGGGTCTTGGCAACATAAATTCCAAAATTCTAAAAAAACACCAGCACTCTTTCTACCGACTTTTTGTCACTCATATCTACACCACAAATATTCGAAAGCCGCCTTCTTTCTGATTAAAAAGTTGGCAAGGTTGTGCCTGTTTTAAAAGAGGAAATTTTCTATTATGTTTTTAACTGTCTTCCGATATCTTTAACATCTATCCCATCTAAACTACGTGAAGAAATAGTTTATTCTCAGATAATAGGCCACCTAAAAACAAACAAATTATTCTTCCAATATCAGCATCACTTTCGAAAGGGCCTTTCTTGCTAGATGCAGCTCTGTGACATTAATAATGACCTACACGATACCCTCGAGTGTCGTTTGTACTCAAACTTTCTCCAATTTACTTGATTACTCTAAAACATTTGACCGTATTCGTCACCAACATCTTCTTACCAAGTTGTCATCTCTCCACCTTGAAGCCTCAGCGTTTGGATGGATACGTGGCTTTTTTTCTTCCCACGCCCAATTCACAGTCACGGATCACGAATTAACTCATTGACGCTTGAAAAAGTGACGTCATCGCTTCATTCATGTCGTCACTATCTCTGCAGCGTGTCCTCGGTGGGTGCGCCGACGACACCAGTGACGACATAACCTAAACGACTTCGTCACTTTATTCGCGTGTCAATGGTGGCAGTGCTTGCTGCGCTCTTTGTGCGCGCAATTTCTAAATCCGACGAAAAGACGCACAAAATTTAATTACTACCTTAAATGCCATTACCTTTTCTTAATATTTTTTTTAATTGGGCTATCCTCTAATATCTGTTGCAGCGAATACTGCAGTTTCAACATGACCCATTCATCCCATAATTAAAAAGATGATTTACCCTTTTTTTTGTGAATTATTCGGCTTATTACGTTGATCTTCCCCTCATCCGATTTTCGCCGACCCTGATAAATACATGGTGAAGACTCTCACTCCCTATATTTTTTTTTATATGTTCGAATTAAATGGGTCATGAAAGGATATCGGGTTGGAATGTTCATGACTTCGCAGAGATGTACTGGTCCTAGTATGGCCCGGGTGGACTTGCACAGACCGCCATTGATTCAAGAGCCTCTTTGTCGCGGTGAAATTATGAGGATAAAAACGAACTATTTCTTTTAGGTTTGCTTTCGCAAAGCCTGATGAAGTAATTGTGGAATCTAAACGACCCGCCTGACGACGTGCGTGCGCAGCTCATGGATTCGATGCGAGAACTGTGTGAGCACTCGATTTGGGCTCGTAACGATCAATGCCTCGACGGGCCATAACCTATATAGCCGGTCGTGCGGCGGTAACTAGGGTAGTGGCTCCTGTCCCACCGATGCCGAGATGAGATAGCCCACGGTGTAAGATAATACTCTTCAGGTGAGGACAGCGCGCTCCTCGCGACGTGCCGATAAAGTTCGCTTTCACTCTCTCTCTTTCTCTCTCTCACTATGGTTTCAAGCGGCGCCGGCAGATGACTCGTCGACCCGAGGGCACGGCAAAGACGGCTCGTGCCGCCTCATGCTCCACACGCGCACAGCTCCAGGCGAGGTCGTCGCTCGTGCAGAAAGACCACAGTGTACCGGGGTGTCATGGCAACGAGATACTTTTTTTCGCTCTCACACAGTTTCACCGTTTGGCCGCCGGCGACACTGTCAGCCGCGGGCACGGTGGCCGCAGAATAATGCAGCTTTTCGGAGGCCCGTCGAACGAACACTATCTGATTCCTCGCGCCGCGCGTTCAGCCCCAACGTGTCCTCACCTAAAGAGTGTATCTTACACCGTGGGATAGCCGAACTTTAACAATGCCCGGAGCTCAGCACGCGTTTTATACTTTGTCAACCCTGGCGCGTGGCTATGATTGACGTTGGCCGCACAGGATAGGCACCAGGGCACTTGGCCGCTAGTTCTGGCTCCGAGTTGAGGGGATGAACAACGTTCATATTCTTCGAATCTTTCTTTTTTTTTCTTTGGCGACTGCCATTGCCTAGAAAGATAACCTAAGGCAAGTTCATTCAGTTATGAACGTTAGGGAGTTATTCTAAGTAGAATGAAGCGAAAGTAGAAAATTATTTTATTACCCCTTTAAAGTCCAAGAGCTATGACTGTGCATGCACAGCAATTTTTATGGTGACGAATGTTTATCGGCGTCTCCCGCCAACTTTTCACGCCACTGTCGCCAGGCACGAGCTAAGTACGCGTGATTTGCGCGACGAAGACGGAACGGTGCAGGCGCGAGCGTACGTGAAACGAATTTTTCTGCCGGGTGCAAAGCCAACGCCGCAAATGTAGCTGGGCAGTCATTATAACGGATGTAGCTGTAAAAACAGTATTGAATACAACTGTACAAAGAGTGGTTGGCAGGAGTTATTAGCTATCTCTATCTCTCTCTCTCTCTCTCTCTCTCTCTCTCCTTTTTTCTCTGTATTGCGCTTCCAATAAAAGTATCCAAGAGAAACGCGCATGTTTCAAAAAGCTCACTCATGTCGACACTACGTTTCTCGTCTGACCCAAAACTCACTCGGCGTCCAACAGAACCCAATCTAAAACACTCTAACTCTGAAATTAATTCCCTGGACCCGAGATATACCCCACGCCCATTGCACGCGGTAATAATGAATGACGGGGGCTTGCCATAACTTGCCCAGCCACGCACGCATCCACGGCAAACACTAAAACCTCGGACTACGCATCCCGAGCCAGCGCACACGCAGGCGGCCTTTTCGCTACGGGCTTAGCTGACGCGACCCAATCAAACTCCATTAAATCGGCGCCTGCGGACTCCATCCGTGCTCCTACGGGGCGATGAATCTTTATCGGCGCACTCCTAAACCGCTTTGCGAGAGGAAAGGCCTTTCGGACGCATTAGGCAAATGGCGCGCAAGATTACAACCTCCCTCCCCCCCCCTCGGGGCAAGTTAAGACGCATCGGCCCACCTAACTACTATAATCCGTTTCACCTTAGGTGCACCACAGCGGACGATACGAGCACTCCCAACCAATCCAGGGCCGTTAACATGTACGTGACTATGCACCTCGCAAAGGTCACGTGACACTCACAGTATGCATTGCATTGGCTTTGAAGTCTAATATCATCCTCGGCGGTCTATAATAAGGTGAAACGAAGCGCGGTATATCTATGCTACTGATTGGCATAGGGATGAACCACAGCGGACGTTGCCGAGCTAGACGAGCCAAATCACGTTAAGCGAGTTCTACGACGTCACTAAGTGTCTTTGGCGAGTCTAACCTAATGAACCGAGAAGAACAAGACGTAATGCTCTGTGATTTCGCCGAGGGAAACCAAACGACGCGTTTCAGATGAGCCAGGTACCGCGGGCGCGCGTGCCATCGTGCACACCTTTGATTCGGTCCATCGTTCCAACGGAAGCAGGGTATAGGCTTGGAGATAAAACCGCCTCTGGTCCGTAATGACTGTCAGCGCGAGGTCGAAACCCCTTTTGTACCTGGGGTACGATAGGGGCCAACCGTGGTGTCACCGGGGGTTCGCATTGTGCGACAGAGGAAGCCTGATAGCCCTGGATCACGGCCCGCGCCGGTGGCCTGAGTGTGTGTGTACTACGTGTCGATCTCAGCTGACGACGCGCGGCTGGCTAATATCGGAGCTTCCCGGAAGAGGTAGGGGGGGGGGGGGGGGGGAGGTTTATACCCCGTGACGCTGTGTCCAGTATTTGGCGGCGATAGGCGGGCCGTTTGTCGATCTGGTCGGCCGATAGTGGTACGGTCATTTGGGGAGCCGTGACCGCCCATACGGACAACCTCTCGCAGCGTTGGCCCCCCGGGTAATTTGGGTCTGCGTCGGTGGGCGATCGGCGACGCGGCGGACATGCGGTTGATGGCCGCGAGCGGCGTTGTGTGCGCCGGTATGGGGAGGTCTGTGCGCGGCGATATAAGGGCAGATACGCGGGTAAGGTGGTGGTACGCAACTAACACGGGCCTAAATACGAGGTTGCGTCGTCGTCGACCTGCGACGTTTGCTGGTAATTGCTTAAGGGATGGAGAGCGCTGGTGGTTTGGTGTGCCGTATTTAATCCCGCGCAGCTGTCAAATGCCAACCGGTTGGCAAGTCGCAATGTGTGTCTTCACTCCTGGTTGGTTCGGTTTACTCTGCAGTAAATATTCTATCGTTCTAATCCGAAATTTCAAATACAGCTTTTTTCAAAAACGTTTATCTAGAAAGATTGACGGTTGCCATTTCCTGAGAATGGAACGTGGGACTGGATCCAACTCCTCGTTGAACGCTGACGCGAACCTCGTGTTCGGTGCATGCTCAGAGTACGAGTCGAAACAATGGCGGACTCATACAATTGATGCAGCAACTACAAAATAAGGAGCAATTTTGAAAAGGGTCTTTTTGAGAGAGTAGCCAACTGGTTGTCCGGCTGGGCGTGACCGCTTTGTTTTGTACCGCAGTTTGCAGCAGTAAGCCGCGAGGTGGTATAACATTTCAAATAGACACCGCTTCGCTTACATTGTTAGTGACTATTTTATCGGTAAATGGGCAGGTGTAATAATTTGCGCATTAAAAAATGATTTATATTGAGCGAACTATTTCTCGTTGCAGGAAAGATTATTTTACAGCTAGAATGGTCGATACCTGCCCGTAAATAATATGCACGTAGCAAGATTGATTTGTACTTGTTTTGCGGAGATCTGCTGACCCTAAGTGCAATGTTTTTTTAGGACAGCATATGCCCACTTAAATATAAACTTCCTTTAAAGTTGTACTCAATTCAAAAATTCGTCCCGGCAACCGAAAAAAATCTTGCGACCAATCACAAAAAGCGACAAATGCCTTATGCAGAAACGCCGGCGTGCTTCGTAGGATTAAAAACAAGTTTCCCGTGTCAGCCTTCCCCTCGAAGTTATCTTTATGAATCGAATGAATAATTGAACATTTATGGTTCGCTCAACTTTTCTCTTGTAATGTCATAATCGCAAAACATCTTTTTTATTATTATTGCAAAGGCGATTGCAACTAGAAAAGCTTTTTTTTCTAATTTTTTATTCATTTTTGTTATCAGGGGTGGCCGCAGATGTTTCAGAGATGATTAGCTTTTTCAAAGTCTGAAATCACGGAAGTAGCGGGTTTTGCCTGCCATAAAAAGAAACATCTAAATTATATTGCATTATAATTCGCTACTAACAAGGAGCACATATTATCGGTTGAAAAGGAGAGCGCTTATAAAAAAAAAATGTATCGCTTAAATTTAAGCCCTCGATAAACCACGCTCTTCTTACAATACAAATTCCAATGTCTTCGAGAGACAAAAGAATTGAACTC